>CM041781.1:8258297-8462532 GCA_023374045.1 Limonium bicolor | reverse complement strand
TGGAGTTGCCAAACTCCATTCCCATCATCCAAGGAACACAAAGTAAGTGTAATTAAAATCCTAACCCTTGGAATAATTCTAATTCAATTAAAAGTTTTAAACACCAATCTAGGGTTTACCTTTGGAGTCTTTTAAGAGGGGTTTTGACCCTTGATTCAAGAAGATGATCCCACCACCATTGGAAGGTTGGAATGATGCTCAAAAGAGAGAGAAAAATAGAGCATTACAAAGTGGGGAAAATCGGCTACACTAAGAAGTGGAGGGAGAGTGAGTTTTTTTTGGAGATTTTTACCTTAATGGAAAGAGGAGACTCCAAGCTTCGATTTGGTACCATTTTCTCTACAAATGGGTAAAACCCATGGTAATGAACTTCCTCATTTTGAGATTTTGAAAAGATAGAAAGGTAGAGCTTGGAGAGGGGAGCAAGAATATGTACTTATTTTCTCATTTGGAGCTTTAATATGGCTTGAGCATGCAAGAGAAGAGGAGAAGCCATGGGAGCTTATTTGGGAGCTTCAAAATCAGCAGCAACCAGAGGGAGGAGGAGGAAATCTGCAAGGAGGGGAAAAATGAAGGAGAGAGAGAAGAAAGAAAAGAATGGGAGGAGAGAGAGAGGGTTTCTTACTTTTTGTACTTTTCTTTCTTTTTCTTTCTAGTTACTTATTAAGAGTGAAATACCCCAAATCTAATTAATACCTTAAAACCGATAAATAATGAAGAATTGATCTTGGAATAACTCATTTTAGTTACACATGCAAATTTATGCATGCAAACATTACGTAAAATAATATTACGCGTGCGCATGCAAACTCATGCACGCAAACGCTTACGTAAAAATAGTCGTTTTACCGTAAACGCTAACAAGCGTAATTTTGCAAACGTCGTAACATACTCGTACAAAACGCTCGTGTACGTTTATTAACAAGGATTAAACTTCTTACATAACGAGCTCGATAAAGAGAGCGACAACAAGGAAAGATTAATACGAACGTTTATACAACTCATAACACGACAACGTTCGATCCACCAACGTTAATACAATGCCGTCCTCTGGTACACAAATAAACACTTACGGGCATTAAACCCCTTACGAAACAAGCTCAACTAGGAGAGCGTCATCTAGGAAAAATATATACGAGCGTTTATACGACTCGGTACACAATAACGTTCACTGTAAAAACGCGAAAAAAAATACTAACGAGCAATGTAAATATTTACGATTGCCTAAGCATTTATAAATGCTAAAATAAATTGATATACACATTTAAACAATGTAACAACTTATGTTACATAATCTTAATACTTGTTATATATCATAAATACATAAGAAATGTTATTTCATTACATATAACACAAAGTATACAAGTTAAAAATCGGTACCATATAAACCGGTTTTATATACCAATTTTTGGGACTTGTTTTATACACTTTTACTTAGTAAAACAATGAACTACCTAATGTACCTATGATATACATGAGTATACATCAATATAGCAAGATTAAATCTACCTAATATACCTATACACTACGGTAGTATATATATAAGCATATAAGCAAACAAAAACTTGCAGCATATACTGTATATACCTCACGGTAGTATGTATATATGTATAAACAAAAACAAACATGCAGCAATCATGTTATACGGTAGTACTAGTACTCATAATTAGCAACAACAAAAAAAAACTACAGCTAGCACCTAAGTTAACGGTGGTATTTATATGTTATAAGCAAAAACGGTAAGTATAATATAAGCAACACAAAAAAAAAATGGTAACTAATACCATTGTTGTACGTTAGTACATATGCACATACGTGATTGTAGAGCAAACCCACCTGCAAATTAAATCTGCAATATAGTAAGCATAATCATACATACATGAATAAGTGTAAGTACAAAAAAAAACGGTAGTATAATTAGGTGGTGGATAAAAAAAAAACACAATTGTAGCAAGTTAACATGTAATTAAACGTTAGTCTTCTATACCATTATTAAACAAATAAAAATCTACAAACCGTGGCACTTGTTAGGTGTTTAAGCAAGTAAAAGCTGCAACTAGGCACAACATAAACCGATAAGATAAATATACTAATTATTTCTATTTTACTAAAGCAAAGATTATTATACATTTAATATGTTAATTAAACAAGTTAATTACCCCACCCCATGTGAGCCATGTCGGCTGATTGAGGCCACTTTCTCCTTGATAAGTACCGGTTTCCAAGACTCACCCTTGTCACTTTATAAAAGTAACAATAATGCTTCCATAATGTAATATACTAATCAAGACCCATCCTTACCTAGTCATTATTGCCGCCTTCAATATGGGTTGCTTCCACCGATTGGAACCTCCAGGAATAATTAATTAGGTGTCATCTTAATTATTGGCTAATTATAAGATTTTAAAACCTTAATAACCGGTTTCTTCCCTCCCTCTTTGATTACCTTCTTCTTCTTCAACCGTAGCTCCTAATGCCTCTCGCTGCTGCTTCTTCAACCGAGAGCTTCACCCCATTTTCATGGCTGCTATCTCTTGCTGTAGGTAAGGGTTTATAGCTTAAAAATATCCATTTTTCTCCTCTCTTCTTCCTCTCTTCAAGGAGCTTATCCATCTCCATTTTTATCCAGCAAACAAATCTAAAATGGTTCTTGAAGTAGTGGAGATTTCCGCCTGGAAACAGAAGAAGAAAGGAAGTTAGTACTCATAACTTCTTAAGGTAAAAACATGCTAAGATCAAGCCTAAATCTCCTACTATATTACCGGTTTTTCTTCCCAGTCTTTTCCAGTTCTCTTTGCTTAATCTTTGGCTTTCTTCACGTACAAAATCAGAGGAGAACACCCATCTTTGTGAAGGAACAAAATCCATGCAAGAAGCCTCATTTTCATTCACTCTCGGTAAGGAAAACCTTACCTATCTTTTCCTGATTTCAACGGTAATATAGGCTGGTACAAGCAGTAGTTTGACTCCTTGTTTGCTTAGGAAAAATCAGGCGTGAGTGCCCTTGTTACCAGCTTCAAAAACAAGGTAAAAACCATGTGTTTTCCTAGCTAAAATCCACCGTTAATGACCTTATTTCCTACGGCTAACATGTTTTTTTTTTTGATAATTGGGCATAAGCCATATATTAAATGAAAAACCTGGAGAACCAGGCGGATGGGTTCAACACGGGCCTCATTAAAACCCCCCAAGAGAAAAAACCCAGAGGGAAAAAATTCTAGGGGGAAAAGAGTACCCACCACATCCAAAAACACCCAATGTTCATCTAGGCAAGGAAAAGAAACAGCTACTCGTACGCAACAAAGACGAGCGTACAATTCTCACTTCACACCCAGATCAGACCAAACAAGAACCACACAACCTACTACAAATATCTCTCAGAGAATCAACTCCTATGAAAGCACCACAAGTCAAAGGATTTTTAACTGCCGCAGACCTACTGTGTTGAGTCTCCACAAGACCAAGAATAGATAATTTCGAACGTCTGACCTCCTCCCTCATCTTCCTTTGCTTTTCCTTCGATCCCAACCCTCTTATATTCTGCAGCTCCACAATCACCATCCTACTCTCTCAGTTCCTAGTCTGGGACTGAATTTGATTAATGATATTAGCCTTGGAAAGACTAGGATTCGGGATCTTGCAACCTAGCTGCCTCAAGAGATCAATACACTCCTCAGCTTCCTTCTCAGCATTAATAATTTGCCTTGACCATCTCTCGCCGGCGTCTCCTGCTTTGACTGGGTTAAAGGAGGGGTGTTATGAAAAAGCTCCACAACAAGCTAATTCCCTCCTTATTCGTAACACCCGAACCTGGTGATTTGTCTGCCCTGTTCGAATGGGTACACGTCCCTATACCTTCCTCTGACTCTACTACAACAGCGCGCCTTCCAACTCTCTCGCGTCAGACTCCTGGCCCACAACACAAGCAGCAACGTCACTCTGCACGGGGACCACACGCGTCCCAACCTCAGCGCCCTTCACGACGACTGCGCCCCACCTCCTGTATCCACTTCAAATCCCTCACCCGCCTCTGACATATACTGCACACTCATGCATAACTTCTGCCGGTCCACTTCCTCATTACTACACTGGCTCCTAGGCGACTGCACACGCGGATCACCACCAGAGGGAGAGTTTACTCTTTTGAATTCTCCAAATTCACTGCACAGCGACTCGTGGCTTCAATCACGTGGACCCCATCGCTTTTAGCACTCCCTGACTTCAATGCCCTGCTTTTCAAACTTCCAGGGGTCAGCGAAGTAGTGACCCACCACCTATGCCTGCACAATTTAAATCCTGACTCCTTTGGCTCTGTTTATTCAAATTATTCCACTGTGTAATGGACCGTCTTAATAATCTAATTGATTCCGATTTAACTCCCTCCTCTTCCGAATTCAACTGCACATTAAAATGTGGAGTGGGACTAGCAGTTTCATCCCCTCCCTCCTTAATGCTGTAATCGACTATACCGGCCCGTTGACTTGACTCATCTTTCTTTTCGAATTGTGCAGTTTGAAAAATACTCTCGACTGATCATTTCCGATCCCGGAGGCGGTCGTTCCACTTCAACCAAACTCACCGGAAAATTATGCCCCTCGACGTTTACCATGATTTTCCAGTTGATTAATTGGAGTGTAGAAGTCTCGATCTGGAGGCGAATCTCCGCGTTTCAACAAACTGGCCATCATCACTTTCAATTTTAATGACATCGCCCACCGTTTGCGCTATCTTGCAAACATTCTGATTATTCCACGCATGTAACGGGATCCCTCTAATTACAATCCACGCTCGCCGCTTCTCCACCTGATCATTCAAGTTCCATTTGAGGATTTCAATGCCTTCCTGGATCTTAGCCTTTTTTTTGCACTTGGTTAACTACTTCTTCCGCCTTGCTAATCGTATCGAAGACCATGAGAAATTTCTTCCTCGAGAAAGCAAGTAAACCACTCATCTCTGGCCATCTATTATGTAAAAGTCCATCGCTTCTTTTGGCGACCTTTCATCTGGGAAGGTGATTACAGCACATTTCTTCAAGCACTCCGTCATTCCCACATCCGGCTTAACATCCACCGACAGCCTTGCAACCACAGGATCTTTGCCGTTCCAATTCCGCCGCTTTCTCTCCAAAAATACTGGCGGGCTTTGCTCCATTGTTGACCCTACCTTGAGATCTGTCTTCATCCGATTTATTCCTTCTCTCCTTATTTCCTTGGAACTCCATTCTTGCCCAGAGTCTGTACCCATTCACACTCCATCCCCGTATACCCTCTATCAGCATCCTACGGCTAACATGTGTTCTCTTCATGGCATGATATGCTGGTGAAAATCTCTTGGAAACTCCATGCACAAACCGTAGGAGAACAGTCCAAAAATAAGTACTACTAAAGTGAGTATGTTTACTATAAGGATGTATATATGAAGCTTATGTCATTAACACTCCAAAAACAATTTAAATCTTATGTTAAAATTAGGCCGAGTGTGATAGGTGCTGTATGGAGTGTTTGGTGTGCTTTGGTGGCTTGGAAATCAAAAATTAGGTGAGTAATACTTACCTTATATTATAATATGGTTTTTATGAAATTTTATTACACATATGTGTTAGCCGTGGGATTTATGGGCAATATAAGACTTAATGATGTATTAAAATATTTAATACCATTTTTGGTTGGTTAGCTTGGTACATTAATGAACTATAAGGTCAAGGGAATAATTCAAGGGTTAGAAACAAAATTTATAAAACTGTATGGTAAATAATAGTCATTACCGAAAATTATAAGTGATATTGGAAGATTTTTGGTATATTATGAGTGTATAAATAATTTTAGAATTTGTCTAAGTGATTTAGATAATTCTCTGAGTATTTTGGGATATTAAAAACTTTTAAAAGGTAAGGTTTAATATTAAAAGTTTAAGAATTAAAATCTAGTGTCAAAAGGGTAATTTGGTAATTTTAGTGTCCTTAAAATATTGGATTAAAAATACTTACGAATTTAAATAAAGAGTTTTGGTGAGTAAAAATAATTACTAGTGCTTAAATGACTAGTTTAATAAGTTATGTGGTAAGAATATTAAGTTTATAAAAGTTATGGGGTGAATATAAAATTTATAAGAGTTTAAATATAAAATAAGATTTTATATGGGGCGAATTCACAATTTGTAGAAATATAAGTGTCCACTTGGTTATTAAGGAAATTAAATATTAAAACTATAGTTTATAAGTGAATATATAAATTATGTAAAGCTTTTGGGGTTAAAGAGTAATTATAAGAAATTCTAAGTCAAAGCCGAAAATTAATGAGGCTAGTTGGTGATTTATAAAAGTTAAAGTGTTCAAATAATAATTACTAAATTTATGGTGGTGGTTTAGTGAATTAATTATTTAAGGAAATAAAACTATGTGATATAATGTATTTTGGAGTTTAATGTAAAGTTTAAGAAATAAATGAGGTTATAATATATTAACCGAAAAGTATGTTGTAATTATGAGATTAAAAAATATTTGTAGGTCCTATATGGATATTTAAGATATTTAGAAAAGAAAATTATGATTTAAGGATTTATGAAATTAAAACTATATGATATACAAGCACAAGTAATTTACTTGTAAAAGGAATAATATTATTTGGGGTTAGTTTGTAATTAATAAAAGATATGGGAATAACATGTCCATGTATGACATGTAAATATAAATTGAGATTTATTAAGAGGTTATGTCATTTAGACAATTATATATAAATAACATAAATAATACATGTGTGTGAAATATATATATATATTTTAGATTTTCAAGTAAATCAAAAGGAAATGAGAATAAGTGATTTATGAAGTTAAAACTATGGTTATATAGTTATAAGGAATTTAATTGTAACCAATAAATACTATTTATGGTTAAGAGGAGAATAACAAAGATTATAAGAATATAATGTCCATGTGTGACATATAAATGTAGTTAAGGAATTATAAAGATGTTATGTCACCTAGACAATTAAAAATAAGTAACAAATATAGTGCATGAATAAATATGTATATATATGTATACATTAAAGGATTTAGGAATAAACCACAAGGGATGACAAATAAGTTATACATCCAATCATAAGGTAATTAAAAGAAATTACCAAACAATATAAGTCTTATAAGTTAGGACTACATGTTTTGGAAATATATAAGTACCTTAATTAACTATAAGGGAAAGAGGTTAAAAGAACTACCTAAATATAAAGGAATAAACCTCACATGAAATAACGAATATGAAATCGTTTCATGAAACAATAAAATTATTATACGAGGGTTACATAAATTAACACTCTCAGTTAATCCTATTCTAGGACATTGTTTGACCAGACGTTGACCGGGAACTAAACAAGTACAGTCTACGGTGAACGGTATGGAATTATTGCAGTCTTCTTTCTACCGGATTACACCGGCTTGTGTGCTATCTGTTGTTTGAATTAACGACCAAGATAATTAATGTAAAATGTTGTTTACTCTTGTGCGATGTTGTATTATTTTATGTGCGTGAATGATGCTGACTACTACGTGTATGTCCCACGCATACAAACACTACTATACCAGTGGATTAAATACCTGCGCTTCAGTATACCGAGGACTTGTACTCAAGTCTCTCACTAACTTCACTTTATAACAAACGTCATTATCCTAAACGTGATAATTGACAATACACATTGTGTTCTTGTTTAACGTCTTTATATGACACTTAACAATTCTATACTACGAGAATGAGGAGCCCAGTTGGATCTGGCCATGCATGCTACAGGAGCTGTACCTGTCTCAGGTCGTCTCCTATCTACGTCGCGACGGAACTTTCAGTTGGGAGGAAGACTCTATTCCTCCGGGTTTCTAATGCCCTTCAGTTTGAGGAAGACTTCATTCCTCTAGTGGGATTCTATTTCCCACGCCTCTCAGTTCACGGTTTAACTACGTTATCTCCTGGGGTTTTTATACCCAACCTTTCAATCTTAATGAGGTCACTATACCTCCACTATTTAAGATATTCAGTTATACCTGTTAGTCCCATTGTGTGGACCCGACTGTCACTAAGAGATTTCAGTTCAGCTAACTTGACCTTCTGCAGTCTTGTTCTATGTGACATTATTGTCCTTGTATGGATACTTGTTATTATCATGCTATGCTTATTTACAGCTTTATAAATGAACTGCATGTATTCGACAATTAGTTGGTGTGGCCCAGTAGCTTGTGGGCTGCACGATTTCATACCGGCAAATTATTTTGCTGAGCCATTTCATGGCTAAATAATTCCAGGTACCTGAAGAATGAAGAGATTGCCCGACCGATTGTAGGTGGGGTAGAATTAAGACATGGGTTATTACCACCGGTGTCATCTTACAGTATCGTACTTTTGTTATTATCTTCTGTTGTTTTAAGAGGTTTGTATTCAGTACTCAGACCGCATCATTTGTAAATTAAGTTGGAGTAGCCTTGTTAGTCACATGGGTGATTAGCGGCGTTGTAGCACCACCCGTTGTTATGTATATATTTTCCGCTGCATTTCTAGTTATTCTTGGGAGCTATCATCGTTCAGGTTATTGGATTTCGAGTTGGGGTGTTACAAAAAGTGGTATCAGAGCGTAGTTGCGCTCTGAGAACTGAGTACGACCAAAATTAGCCTTGGGATACAGGGTGTGTGATAGAACAGTGAGGAGTAGAAAGTTAGTTTTTACTTGGTCCGCCGAAGGGCGTTAATAACTGTTCAAACTTACAGTAACTACAAACCATGACCTGCCTAAATAATGAGCAGATGTCATGAGAAGGAATACATTAATTAAAACAAATACTTAAGACTACCTGAACTGGCGGAAGGGGTTACTGAAGACCGTACGACGCCAACTGTCATTTATACGGGGGCTGACGACGAATAACAGCGACGCCATACTGATGTTAACCTGAAGGGCTGACAATACCGTCAAGAACACAGTGAGGATGGAGTAAAAGTATATCTCAATGGACATACACTGCATGATGATCCAACCTGCCTGGCGCACTTGCTACAACAAGTGCTGCTCCAATAAACCAAATAAAAGAGAATGAAGACCTACTTGAAAAGAGCAGACACTGAATTTTACGGGATACCCAGGCACTAAGCTTGCCGCCCAGTGCGGGACGGAAAGTCTTACAATACCTTATTAACTTCGCGAGAAGACCGTGCAAAAGCTTGAAATATGACTATCAGTATAGTCCCACATAAATAAATCAATGATTATATCAAGAAAATCATAACAAAATCTCACCGCATATAACTAAACATCCAACGTAAATAAACACGGGATGTAGTACCTGCTCTAATACAAAGGGTCTCAGCTAGTATCATTACAGTGACAATGCTGGACTCCTAATAAACAGTGAGAAGTGAACAAACTTTTAGTTCAGATATTTTGAAGTGAGGAAAATTACCAAAATAGCAATATTAGATGCTATATATAAATACATATGATTGGGAGATTTTAAATCTGAAACTTTTTGAGGAATATTGATATATTTCAGAGGGATAAGTATCACAAAATATACCTACCCTATCTTAAGGCACATGTCCTACACCATCCTTATGGATTTATACATGACCATATGTCTTTTATGACAGCTCGATTTGTGGTTACCAGTAAAGAGCTCAGGAAATCTAAAGGAAGTTATCTCCCAATGTAGTATAAATTTTTATATGATTATAATAACCAATAACTCTCTATGGAGGCAGTGTAAACTAAGAGCTTGAATTGGATATACACCAAAGGAGAGTGACTTAAACTCTTAAGGGGGGGAGAACATACCCCTTGACTTGTAACAAGCGTTTTACACGCAAACTTTCCTAACAATATTACCAAACTCTATGATTATAAATCCTCTATTTTATACACTTAAACGGTCTATTCATAGAAGCCATTGAGTTGTGGATTAACCACGTTTCTAAGAGATAGAAATGAACCATAAGTTTTGATTGTATTGTCACCAACCCGTAAGATTCAAACTGGGAATCCTAAGTATAGGATAAGTTATAGAAACTTTTCTTAGAGTCTTATTCCGAATTTAGCAATAACTTGACTGTCTTTATTCCAAGTGATGGTAACCAAGTCTAGACAACGATCAGGCCTTGATAAGTTAAATACTAGATAAAGCCTTTTCAAGAGAAGAGTATATTTCAAGGTATCCAAGTCCATAAATGAATTTATTGCTTGCATGATGTGTTAAGAGTCAAATGACTGATGAAATAATTATTAGGCAGTAAGTGTCTAGGTGTTTAATAACTTATCTTTTTAGGCCAAGAAGAAAGACTAGATTCCACGCTAAAGGATTGATCAAAGGAACTTAGTCCAGGAATTAAGGAGTACCCTAGTTTCAAGTCTAGGTTACAACAGCCGTTAGATTAGTGTATAACAGTTAAGAAAGATGTTGTAATCACCACGTCACAAGTCTTGATAAGATAAAATTTGGAAACTTGCTAATATGTGGTTGTTTGATATTTGACGTGGGAGGTCGAACTTGATCCTGGTCAGATCAAGGGAAAACCAATCACAAAATGGAGTGGAGGGATAGTTCAAAACTGACGCTGACCCCGTCAGGGTTGGATGATTCCTGAGACTCCCTACAAGTGGTCACCAATTCTCTGTGATAAGTCAAATTTGTTCCTATTTCTAATGAAGGGTCTACCAAGTAGAATATATTAGATGTTGAGGATCTAAGTTAAAGGTTGAATTAACCATACTACCCTGAAAGAATTAGATAGCTTAAACGACTCAGGTTGTCAGAAAATAGTCAACTATGAAGGAAATACTAATCGTTATTATACATTGAGTCATGTTAATATATTAAATACAAGACCAAGAGACATCTATCTATATTGACAAGTATTTGAAAGCTACCTTCTAAGTTATGGCCTTATTGCCATCAGAAGGGAAAGAACGACTTTAAATCCTTCATTTATCAATTCAAACCCAGTATATTAAACGGGAACCTATCTGTAAGTGAGGTGGAATATAAAGAGTAGAAACATTAAACTAATACTCTCATGAGTTGATGCGTAAACCGCAAAAACATGTAAAACTGTGAGAAAACTGTACCTTGTTAGAAACCTTAACGGGAACCCTACTGTGGTATACCTGATGAACAATCAATAAAAGATCGTGTATATACTACCGACAATTTGCGAATCAGTAATAACAGGAAATATTCCTATATGATATACAAGATGCACGGCTCGACCGTAGCTCATATCCTATATTGAAAAGTGAAAACCAAATATGGTGACAGTAAACTCGAATACCAGAAACACAAGATGATGACCTGAAGAGACGAACTCTAACATGCCCCAGTATTAATACAAGACCCGAGCGCCAACGACTACAAGAGGCGATGAATAGAAGACAAATTTCAAACCGACAAGAATACTACAACCTTACAGCTACAACAACTAAACCACTGGATGCATCAGCAACACCAACAAGATGATGAACCCCACCAATCAGGACGTTACCTCTATCAAAGGAGAATACATCAGAAAACCAATCAGGTAAGTAATAATATACATCAAGAAGATACCCCATATACGAAAGCAACTAGCGGGAGGAACACAGGAAAGGAATCAAATCTGATAAGGAGCAAAACGCCTCAGTAATATCGACGAGAAGAATCTTAGTGGAATCACCGCCATGAGCAGATATCACAAAATAAGCATACAGGCACAAACAATCAAGTGAAACTCGTGAAGAACTCAACGATGAAAGGATAATGGAAGATACATGACATGTGCTTGAGCATCACAGGATGGGCAAACCTTACAATATTATTGGAAGCCGACGTACAGTAACAAGATATACAATGAAGAATACCAAGCTATGCTGCAACTAACAGACAAAATAATCAGGAGCAGCGGCATAACGCGGCACATTAATCCGACAGCCTCAACAAGACATGGCATAATTGGCAACAAACAAGATGGAAGATCACCTTCACCCATACACACGGGATTTAAATATAAAAGCATAATATTGTAAAATAGAACATGTCAAAGAATGCATAGATTCTTGGGGACAATACCCCGTAAACGGACAGAAGTCCAGACAAGATCAACAATAGTAACCAAATGAAGAAAATGATGAACACAACTCATCAACCATGCATATGAACATAAACTTTAACATACCACCGACGAGCGCATTTAAGACTACTCCAGAATGATTGCACATTAATTAATCAGAGTAGCGCAACAGAAGTGTGGTGGTCTCATCAGTTAGAATTATCTACTGAGTTCAAAGGGAATGCACAACGAGTTACATATGTCTTAACCAAGATAAAAGTCTTACAGCCGAGAGGCTATCTTTTGAACTAATCATAAATCCAAAATAAGGGTGTACATTCCTTCACTAGTTACCCACTAGCTATACTAGTCTAGGGTACGTGGGCGTACCCCTCTTTTAAGGGGGGGAGAGCCTACTACGTTTTAGCATTTTTAGCATGGAAGTACACTTCCAACGTACTGTTGCACTGTGATTTGTATGTGTACATGTGTGACTCTGTGATTACTCTGTGATTCTATGAGCTTTACTTACTGATGTGTACTATGTTACACTGATATGAATGGTTATGTGTACTACGTTACACTACCCTGAAGTTACTCTGTGAATGCATGCACTTGTCAATATGTACTGTGCTACACCACTATGAATGAATTACTTGCACTACGTTGCACTACATTGAAGCCATTATTGGTGATGACCTTTTATGATCATTACACTATATATTGTTGAATATATACTACGAACTTAACAGTAGTAGAACTTGGGACATGATCCCTAAAATAGAATTGGGTTGTGAATACTTAGCAGAACTTGATTCCTCACAACCATTTAAATTTAGAAATGAGACTTCGGGGCGAAGTCCTTTTAAGGGGGGTAGATTGAAATACCCAAATCTAATTAATACCTTAAAACCGATAAATAATGAAGAATTGATCTTGGAATAACTCATTTTAGTTAACATGCAAATTTATGCATGCAAACATTACGTAAAATATATTACGCGTGCGCATGCAAACTCATGCACGCAAACGCTTACGTAAAAATAGTCGTTTTACCGTAAACGCTAACAAGCGTAATTTTGCAAACGTCGTAACATACTCGTACAAAACGCTCGTGTACGTTTATTAACAAGGATTAAACTTCTTACATAACGAGCTCGATAAAGAGAGCGACAACAAGGAAAGATTAATACGAACGTTTATACAACTCATAACACGACAACGTTCGATCCACCAACGTTAATACAATGCCGTCCTCTGGTACACAAATAAACACTTACGGGCATTAAACCCCTTACGAAACAAGCTCAACTAGGAGAGCGTCATCTAGGAAAAATATATACGAGCGTTTATACGACTCGGTACACAATAACGTTCACTGTAAAAACGCGAAAAAAAAATACTAACGAGCAATGTAAATATTTTACGATTGCCTAAGCATTTATAAATGCTAAAATAAATTGATATACACATTTAAACAATGTAACAACTTATGTTACATAATCTTAATACTTGTTATATATCATAAATACATAAGAAATGTTATTTCATTACATATAACACAAAGTATACAAGTTAAAAATCGGTACCATATAAACCGGTTTTATATACCAATTTTTGGGACTTGTTTTATACACTTTTACTTAGTAAAACAATGAACTACCTAATGTACCTATGATATACATGAGTATACATCAATATAGCAAGATTAAATCTACCTAATATACCTATACACTACGGTAGTATATATATAAGCATATAAGCAAACAAAACTTGCAGCATATACTGTATATACCTCACGGTAGTATGTATATAGTATATAAACAAAAAAAACATGCAGCAATCATGTTATACGGTAGTACTAGTACTCATAATTAGCAACAACAAAAAACAGCTAGCACCTAAGTTAACGGTGGTATTTATATGTTATAAGCAAAATACGGTAAGTATATATAAGCAACACAAAAAAAAATGGTAACTAATACCATTGTTGTACGTTAGTACATATGCACATACGTGATTGTAGAGCAAACCCACCTGCAAATTAAATCTGCAATATAGTAAGCATAATCATACATACATGAATAAGTGTAAGTACACAAAAAAAAACGGTAGTATAATTAGGTGGTGGATAAAAAAAAACACAATTGTAGCAAGTTAACATGTAATTAAACGTTAGTCTTCTATACCATTATTAAACAAATAAAAATCTACAAACCGTGGCACTTGTTGGGTGTTTAAGCAAGTAAAAGCTGCAACTAGGCACAACATAAACCGATAAGATAAATATACTAATTATTTCTATTTTACTAAAGCAAAGATTATTATACATTTAATATGTTAATTAAACAAGTTAATTACCCCACCCCATGTGAGCCATGTCGGCTGATTGAGGCCACTTTCTCCTTGATAAGTGCCGGTTTCCAAGACTCACCCTTGTCACTTTATAAAAGTAACAATAATGCTTCCATAATGTAATATACTAATCAAGACCCATCCTTACCTAGTCATTATTGTCGCCTTCAATATGGGTTGCTTCCACCGATTGGAACCTCCAGGAATAATTAATTAGGTGTCATCTTAATTATTGGCTAATTATAAGATTTTAAAACCTTAATAACCGGTTTCTTCCCTCCCTCTTTGATTACCTTCTTCTTCTTCAACCGTAGCTCCTAATGCCTCTCGCTGCTACTTCTTCAACCGAGAGCTTCAACCCCATTTTCATGGCTGCTATCTCTTGCTGTAGGTAAGGGTTTATAGCTTAAAAATATCCATTTTTCTCCTCTCTTCTTCCTCTCTTCAAGGAGCTTATCCATCTCCATTTTTATCCAGCAAACAAATCTAAATGGTTCTTGAAGTAGTGGAGATTTCCGCCTGGAAACAGAAGAAGAAAGGAAGTTAGTACTCATAACTTCTTAAGGTAAAAACATGCTAAGATCAAGCCTAAATCTCCTACTATATTACCGGTTTTTCTTCCCAGTCTTTTCCAGTTCTCTTTGCTTAATCTTTGGCTTTCTTCACGTACAAAATCAGAGGAGAACACCCATCTTTGTGAAGGAACAAAATCCATGCAAGAAGCCTCATTTTCATTCACTCTCGGTAAGGAAAACCTTACCTATCTTTTCCTGATTTCAACGGTAATATAGGCTGGTACAAGCAGTAGTTTGACTCCTTGTTTTCTTAGGAAAAATCAGGCGTGAGTGCCCTTGTTACCAGCTTCAAAAACAAGGTAAAAACCATGTGTTTTCCTAGCTAAAATCCACCGTTAATGACCTTATTTCCTACGGCTAACATGTGTTCTCTTCATGGCATGATATGCTGGTGAAAATCTCTTGGAAACTCCATGCACAAACCGTAGGAGAACAGTCCAAAAATAAGTACTACTAAAGTGAGTATGTTTACTATAAGGATGTATATATGAAGCTTATGTCATTAACACTCCAAAAACCAATTTAAATCTTATGTTAAAATTAGGCCGAGTGTGATAGGTGCTGTTTGGAGTGTTTGGTGTGCTTTGGTGGCTTGGAAATCAAAAATTAGGTGAGTAATACTTACCTTATATTATAATATGGTTTTTATGAAATTTTATTACACATATGTGTTAGCCGTGGGATTTATGGGCAATATAAGACTTAATGATGTATTAAAATATTTAATACCATTTTTGGTTGGTTAGCTTGGTACATTAATGAACTATAAGGTCAAGGGAATAATTCAAGGGTTAGAAACAAAATTTATAAAACTGTATGGTAAATAATAGTCATTACCGAAAATTATAAGTGATATTGGAAGATTTTTGGTATATTATGAGTGTATAAATAATTTTAGAATTTGTCTAAGTGATTTAGATAATTCTCTGAGTATTTTGGGATATTAAAAACTTTTAAAAGGTAAGGTTATATATATTAAAAGTTTAAGAATTAAAATCTAGTGTCAAAAGGGTAATTTGGTAATTTTAGTGTCCTTAAAATATTGGATTAAAAATACTTACGAATTTAAATAAAGAGTTTTGGTGAGTAAAAATAATTACTAGTGCTTAAATGACTAGTTTAATAAATTATGTGGTAAGAATATTAAGTTTATAAAAGTTATGGGGTGAATATAAAATTTATAAGAGTTTAAATATAAAATAAGATTTTATATGGGGCGAATTCACAATTTGTAGAAATATAAGTGTCCACTTGGTTATTAAGGAAATTAAATATTAAAACTATAGTTTATAAGTGAATATATAAATTATGTAAAGTTTTTGGGGTTAAAGAGTAATTATAAGAAATTCTAAGTCAAAGCCAAAAATTAATGAGGCTAGTTGGTGATTTATAAAAGTTAAAGTGTTCAAATAATAATTACTAAATTTATGGTGGTGGTTTAGTGAATTAATTATTTAAGGAAATAAAACTATGTGATATAATGTATTTTGGAGTTTAATGTAAAGTTTAAGAAATAAATGAGGTTATAATATATTAACCGAAAAGTATGTTGTAATTATGAGATTAAAAAATATTTGTAGGTCCTATATGGATATTTAAGATATTTAGAAAAGAAAATTATGATTTAAGGATTTATGAAATTAAAACTATATGATATACAAGCACAAGTAATTTACTTGTAAAAGGAATAATATTATTTGGGGTTAGTTTGTAATTAATAAAAGATATGGGAATAACATGTCCATGTATGACATGTAAATATAAATTGAGATTTATTAAGAGGTTATGTCATTTAGACAATTTATATAAATAACATAAATAATACATGTGTGTGAAATATATATATATATTTTAGATTTTCAAGTAAATCAAAAGGAAATGAGAATAAGTGATTTATGAAGTTAAAACTATGGTTATATAGTTATAAGGAATTTAATTGTAACCAATAAATACTATTTATGGTTAAGAGGAGAATAACAAAGAGTTATAAGAATATAATGTCCATGTGTGACATATAAATGTAGTTAAGGAATTATAAAGATGTTATGTCACCTAGACAATTAAAAATAAGTAATAAATATAGTGCATGAATAAATATGTATATATATGTATACATTAAAGGATTTAGGAATAAACCACAAGGGATGACAAATAAGTTATACATCCAATCATAAGGTAATTAAAAGAAATTACCAAACAATATAAGTCTTATAAGTTAGGACTACATGTTTTGGAAATATATAAGTACCTTAATTAACTATAAGGGAAAGAGGTTAAAAGAACTACCTAAATATAAAGGAATAAACCTCACATGAAATAACGAATATGAAATCGTTTCATGAAACAATAAAATTATTATACGAGGGTTACATAAATTAACACTCTCAGTTAATCCTATTCTAGGACATTGTTTGACCAGACGTTGACCGGGAACTAAACAAGTACAGTCTACGGTGAACGGTATGGAATTATTGCAGTCTTCTTTCTACCGGATTACACCGGCTTGTGTGCTATCTGTTGTTTGAAATAATGACCAAGATAATTAATGTAAAATGTTGTTTACTCTTGTGCGCTGTTGTATTATTTTATGTGCGTGAATGATGCTGACTACTCCGTGTATGTCCCATGCATACAAACACTACTATACCAGTGAGTAAATACCTGCGCTTCAGTATACCGAGGACTTGTACTCAAGTCTCTCACTAACTTCACTTTATAACAAACGTCATTATCCTAAACGTGATGATTGACAATACACACTGTGTTCTTGTTTAACGTCTTTATATGACACTTAACAATTCTATACTACGAGAACGAGGAGCCCAGTTGGATCTGGCCATGCATGCTACAGGAGCTGTACCTGTCTCAGGTCGTCTCCTAATTACGTCGCGACGAAACATTTCAGTTGGGAGGAAGACTCTATTCCTTCCGGGTTTCTAATGCCCTTCAGTTTGAGGAAGACTTCATTCCTCTAGTGGGATATATTCCACGCCTCTCAGTTCAGGGTTTAACTACGTTATCTCCTGGGGTTTTTATACCCAACCTTTCAATCTTAACGAGGTCACTATACCTCCACTATTTAAGATATTCAGTTATACCTGTCAGTCCCATTGTGTGGACCCGACTGTCACTAAGAGATTTCAGTTCAGCTAACTTGACCTTCTGCAGTCTTGTTCTATGTGACATTATTGTCCTTGTATGGATACTTGTTATTATCATGCTATGCTTATTTACAGCTTTATAAATGAACTGCATGTATTCGACAATTAGTTGGTGTGGCCCAGTAGCTTGTGGGCTGCACGATTTCATACCGGCAAATTATTTTGCTGAGCCGTTTCATGGCTAAATAATTCCAGGTACCTGAAGAATGAAGAGATTGCCCGACCGAGTGTAGGTGGGGTAGAATTAAGACATGGGTTATTACCACCGGTGTCATCTTACAGTATCGTACTTTTGTTATTATCTTCTGTTGTTTTAAGAGGTTTGTATTCAGTACTCAGACCGCATCATTTGTAAATTAAGTTGGAGTAGCCTTGTTAGTCACATGGGTGATTAGCGGCGTTGTAGCACCACCCGTTGTTATGTATATATTTTCCGCTGCATTTCTAGTTATTCTTGGGAGCTATCATCGTTCAGGTTATTGGATTTCGGGTTGGGGTGTTACAAAAAGTGGTATCAGAGCGTAGTTGCGCTCTGAGAACTGAGTACGACCAAAATTAGCCTTGGGATACAGGGTGTGTGATAGAACAGTGAGGAGTAGAAAGTTAGTTTTTACTTGGTCCGCCGAAGGGCGTTAATAACTGTTCAAACTTACAGTAACTACAAACCATGAAACCTAAATAACGAGCAGATGTCATGAGAAGGAATACATTAATTAAAACAAATACTTAAGACTACCTGAACTGGCGGAAGGGGTTACTGAAGACCGTACGACGCCAACTGTCATTTATACGGGAGCTGACGACGAATAACAGCGACGCCATACTGATGTTAACCCGAAGGGCTGACAATACCGTCAAGAACACAGTGAGGATGGAGTAAAAGTATATCTCAATGGACATACACTGCATGATGATCCAACCTGCCTGGCGCACTTGCTACAACAAGTGCTGCTCCAATAAAAAATAAAAGAGAATGAAGACCTACTTGAAAAGCGGAGACACTGAATTTTACGGGATACCCAGGCACTGAGCTTGCCGCCCAGTGCGGGACGGAAAGTCTTACAATACCTTATTAACTTCGCGAGAAGACCGTGCAAAAGCTTGAAATATGACTATCAGTATAGTCCCACAGAAATAAATCAATGATTATATCAAGAAAATCATAACAAAATCTCACCGCATATAACTAAACATCCAACGTAAATAAACACGGGATGTAGTACCTGCTCTAATACAAAGGGTCTCAGCTAGTATCATTACAGTGACAATGCTGGACTCCTAATAAACAGTGAGAAGTGAACAAACTTTTAGTTCAGATATTTGAAGTGAGGAAAATTACCAAAATAGCAATATTAGATGCTATATATAAATACATATGATTGGGAGATTTTAAATCTGAAACTTTTTGAGGAATATTGATATATTTCAGAGGGATAAGTATCACAAAATATACCTACCCTATCTTAAGGCACATGTCCTACACCATCCTTATGGATTTATACATGAGCATATGTCTTTTATGACAGCTCGATTTGTGGTTACCAGTAAAGAGCTCAGGAAATCTAAAGGAAGTTATCTCCCAATGTAGTATAAATTTTTATATGATTATAATAACCAATAACTCTCTATGGAGGCAGTGTAAACTAAGAGCTTGAATTGGATACACCAAAGGAGAGTGACTTAAACTCTTAAGGGGGGGGGGGAGAACATACCCCTTGACTTGTAACAAGCGTTTTACACGCAAACTTTCCTAACAATATATACCAAACTCTTTGATTATAAATCCTCTATTTTATACACTTAAACGGTTTATTCATAGAAGCCATTGAGTTGTGGATTAACCACGTTTCTAAGAGATAGAAATGAACCATAAGTTTTGATTGTATTGTCACCAACCCGTAAGATTCAAACTGGGAATCCTAAGTATAGGATAAGTTATAGAAACTTTTCTTAGAGTCTTATTCCGAATTTAGCAATAACTTGACTGTCTTTATTCCAAGTGATGGTAACCAAGTCTAGACAACGATCAGGCCTTGATAAGTTAAATACTAGATAAAGCCTTTGCAAGAGAAGAGTATATTTCAAGGTATCCAAGTCCATAAATGAATTTATTGCTTGCATGATGTGTTAAGAGTCAAATGACTGATGAAATAATTATTAGGCAGTAAGTGTCTAGGTGTTTAATAAGAACTTATCTTTTTAGGCCAAGAAGAAAGACTAGATTCCACGCTAAAGGATTGATCAAAGGAACTTAGTTCCAGGAATTAAGGAGTACCCTAGTTTCAAGTCTAGGTTACAACAGCCGTTAGATTAGTGTATAACAGTTAAGAAAGAATGTTGTAATCACCACGTCACAAGTCTTGATAAGATAAAATTTGGAAACTTGCTAATATGTGGTTGTTTGATATTTGACGTGGGAGGTCGAACTTGATCCTGGTCAGATCAAGGGAAAACCAATCACAAAATGGAGTGGAGGGATAGTTCAAAACTGACGCTGACCCCATCAGGGTTGGATGATTCCTGAGACTCCCTACAAGTGGTCACCAATTTCTCTGTGATAAGTCAAATTTGTTCCTATTTCTAATGAAGGGTCTACCAAGTAGAATATATTAGATGTTGAGGATCTAAGTTAAAGGTTGAATTAACCATACTACCCTGAAAGAATTAGATAGCTTAAACGACTCAGGTTGTCAGAAAATAGTCAACTATGAAGGAAATACTAATCGTTATTATACATTGAGTCATGTTAATATATTAAATACAAGACCAAGAGACATCTATCTATATTGACAAGTATTTGAAAGCTACCTTCTAAGTTATGGCCTTATTGCCATCAGAAGCGAAAGAACGACTTTAAATCCTTCCTTTATCAATTCAAACCCAGTATATTAAACGGGAACCTATCTGTAAGTGAGGTGGAATATAAAGAGTAGAAACATTAAACTAATACTCTCATGAGTTGATGCGTAAACCGCAAAACATGTAAAACTGTGAGAAAACTGTACCTTGTTAGAAACCTTAACGGGAACCCTACTGTGGTATACCTGATGAACAATCAATAAAAGATCGTGTATATACTACCGACAATTTGCGAATCAGTAATAACAGGAAATATTCCTATATTATATACAAGATGCACGGCTCGACCGTAGCTCATATCCTATATTGAAAAGTGAAAACCAAATATGGTGACAGTAAACTCGAATACCAGAAACACAAGATGATGACCTGAAGAGACGAACTCTAACATGCCCCAGTATTAATACAAGACCCGAGCGCCAACGATGACCCGGCCAATTACCCCCGACCCGGCCCATTACCCACGACCCAGCCCATTACCCACGACCCGACCCATTACCCACATCGGCCCATTACCCATAAGATCAACCCGAGTCCACAAAGATCAAACCTTGATCCGAATGTTGACCAACCAAACCTTGACCAACTTTCAACATTGACCCAAGACTTTGACTTTGACCCGTCCAAGTCCACAAAAGTCAAATCAAGTCCACAAAAGTCAAATCAAGTCCACAAAAGTCAAATCAAGTCCACAAAAGTCAAATCAACTCCACAAAAGTCAAACCTTGGCCCGAAGTCAAACCAAGTCCACAAAAGTCAAACCTTGACCTGTACTCAAACCTTGACCTGAGCTTCGACCTTGACCTGAACTTTGACCTTGACTTTGACTCGACCTAGCTTTGACCCAACCTAACTTTCACCTCGACCTAGCTTTAACCCATCGGAATTTTGACCATTTCGAATGCTGATCTTGACCAAACTTTGACCCCATATGACTTTGACCCAACCCGAATTTCAATCTAATCCAAATCAAACTCAGACTCGACCTCATTCCAATTTAAACCCAATTCATTCAGCTAAGTTCAATTCATTCAAAACCGTTCACAATGCATCCAACCCACTCTCAACTTGTAAATTTCATTCAATTTCAAAAACCATCATTTTATTCGAATTTAATCAAGTTTTCAAAGAAACCATTTTGTGGAATTTTAAAGGAAAAACTCTTCTCACATCACAGAAAACTCTTCTCAAACGCAGAAAGTTCTTCTCACATAACAGAAAGTTTCCTCCTAAAACATTTCTCAAAATCAGTGTTTCTTTATCGAGAATTCCGAACAACTTCAAAAGTTTTCAAGCTCAAATAAACCGTTTTCGGGGAACAAGAAATGTCTGACCCCTTCAAAACATTTCCTTCTTGGTTAGAACATCACTTGTCTCCCTTTCCAAATAAAAAATCCGAGGCGGGGCACTGGGGTCATAACCTTCCTTGTCGCAGTCTGGATCTCTTTAGGCGGGACATTAGGGTGACAAACCTCCCCTAATTACAGCCTAGATTTTTACAAGGCGGGGTGCTAGGGAAGTAACGACCTTCCTAGTTGCAGCCGGGATTTTAGAATCGTCTAACTCCTTTCCGCTCGATTTCAATGTTTTTGCTTTTTAAACGTTTTAAAACCCGAGAGTTAGAGACGTTACTAGGGTTCGACCGAGAACATCTCATTCATGGTGTTTCTCTCTGAATCTTATTTTTCGACATAAATTCATTGCCCCATCTTTTGAGCCTCGGCACTTACCATTAATTAAGTGTCGTGTTCGAGGGGGTACATAGGGTAATCTCTCGGGATTATCCGCCCCTTTACAACAATAAAATGATTTTTCTCGGTTTTAAAAATTTAAGAGAGACAATTCTGAATAAACCAATCCAACCCTTCCATTAGAGCTTCAGGACACATACACACCCCTTAATCCTTCCCTAAATCAACTTCAAATCATATAGGATCTCCAATTCCCGAATACTCCCGAACAACTTCAGCCATATGAAGCCTGAAACGTCTTCGAAATCCAAGCACCTGTAAATCGGACATCCTCTTCCTCACTTAATCAAAGCCTGAACTCTTCTTTAAAACACCTTTATCTTCACAAAAACACCTCAAAAGGCTAACCACTTCGGAATTTGAACTAACAAAACCCGGGAAGCTCTTCAACTCAGATAAATGATTCAAACACCCCTTAACTCCATGAAAATGACTAAAAAGCCCTTAGCTCCACAAAGGCCGAGACAAGCTCAATCCCCTCGAAAATAAATAAGACCACTCAACATTTCAAGACCAGCCTGCAGATCAACCCTTCTAAACCATCCTTCCTTCATTCCGCACTCGATCCTACCTTTTTTGGCTTTAAGTTGAATCTCTCTTATAAGGTTTTGAAAGAAGGCAATCCCGACAATTGGAGACCGAGGTTTCCTCGGGCACCAATCCAAAGTCGTGGTCGTTGCCACTTATGAGGGGTGTAACCCAGTGTGAACCCAACATAGAATCTCTAACATGACCAGAAGTAGTATTCACAGGCAACAAACTTCAGAGTCAACCAACGGTTCTTAGAACCCTCCTTCCCTTCCTTCCTTTCTAGGTCAAACTACGTGGCGACTGTAGTCAATTCCGCCCTTAGGGCATCAGTCCACATGGGGCCCATTGAGAGCGGGTGTAGTGTTCACTTGCACTCCCCCTTATGCTTTCTAGGAAAGACGAACGATGTAGTAGGTATTTGAGGGATGCCAGAATAACGGGTTTTCACCCTCCACAGAATGGCAGATTCTAGGGTCTCGGCTTTTCAGTCAGACCATATTTAGATAGACCCCCTCATACCGAAAAATCACCCTCCACAGGAAGAAGAATGGAAGAGTCTGTAGCATTAGTTGAAGAAGTAGAAATGTAACAAGAATAAAAAAAACTTACAGTGAGGTGAGTTAATGTAACAGATTTGTATAGGGTTGTATTAGGTTAGTTTAAAATGCTTAATCAATGTTTAAATGTGCTAGATTATATGTAGAAATATTAGGGAAGAGATTGGTAGAAGTTTGGAGTTGAAACAAGTTCAAAAACATATATTAATTGCAAAACTGTAACTAGTCCGGGTTTGCAAACCAGTACACAAACTCGGACCAGCATAAAAACTCGATAGAAACTTATACAGAAGGAGTGGTCCGGGTTTACAAACTAGGACAGTAACCCGGACCACCCCAAAAACATACCTGTAAGTTCCTAAAACACGTGGTCCGGGTTTGCAAAGGAGTACACAAACCTGGACCATACAAAAAACATACCTATAGCTTTTGAGAATAATTGGTCCGGGTTTGTGGAGTAGGGTGTAAACCCGGAACAAACGATTTTTATACCCGAGGACTGTCCCAGCGTGTTGGTCCGGGTATGTAAACCCGGACAACAACCCGGACCAACCCAAAACTTGTACAGAACATGTTTTAAAGCTAAACTAAGGATGGGTAAGGATGGGTAATGATATTATAAGATACTTAAGACATAATTAATGATGTTTAAAGGTCGTTAAGGCTATAAACAAGCTTAGAAAATAATTTTAAGTAAGTGACCTAAGTACATGTATTTGAACAACAATGAATTAGTAAGTATAAATCGGGAAATGCTAGTAAAGTAAATAGTAAGGTTAAGAAAGGGTAATTAACCACCCAGTTGTATGTATATGTTAGGACTTGGATTGTGAACACCGGAGGAACGTCGGATACAAGTACAACGGTGAACGGTATGAACTCCTCATGCCCCGTATGCTACCTTGGTTACTCTAATTTGTGTGTTGTGTGCTAACTGATCACCAAATAAGATAAACACACGAATCGGATATATTATGCTTACTTGTGATTATCACAAGACTGTTCCTTATTTGGATATTTCCTTAAATCATAGTTTGTATAATTCATGAAATGTTTGGATGGATATGAGTGTGTGAATGTATGATATATTGTATTGTGACCGAATGTGATTGTGGTTGGACTTCTAACTGATTCCTAACAAGCTAACCAATCTAACTCAAATTGGTAATCTTTTTGGAATGAGTAGAAGTCCGATATAGTTTCGGCCACGCGTGAGGATGCGGAGTCACAAGAGGTTGGCTCCAATTCCTGACTCTTTAACTGTTCCACGGCCTAAACCCCTTAAATGGGTAGCATCCTGGATTGGTGAGTCAAGTAAATCCCGGTGGTGGGACGGAGTAGTCCCCGGGCCGGAGGTCATACCGACTTAACATAAGTAAAAGTAAGTAAGTAAGAATGAGTAAACAAGTATGGTAAAGTAAGTAAGTAAAGTAAGAGTAAGTAATGTGTAATGAGTAAAAGAGTAAATTGCATTCCGATTAACCCGGATGCGTAATTTGGCTAACCCTTGTGAAGGTAAGTATTGTGTGTGCTATTGTATTGTTGTTTTGGATCGTGTATTGTATTGAGCATGATTGTATGATGTATGTAAAGCATGTGTGTATGAAATTAATGAACCGCATGTACAGTCGACCTTAAATAGTCGGCATACCCTAGTTAGCACGCGGTATATGCGGAGTTTATGCGCAGCTTTTGCTGAGCCCCTTGGGGCGATGTTTTTACTACAAGCAGGTCCTCGAGACGGGTGAAGATGACGAAGAGTTTAAGTTTAATTTTTTTTGTCTGTAACTGATGAATTGTGAAAGGTGTACTATGTTGTACACGGCTGTAGGTTTTGTTGGCCGGTGTACCATAGGGTACACCCTTTTGGATAGTGAAAGAATTGGGATGATGTAGTAGCTTGTAGAATCTCATTCATTTTTGGCAGACGAGAAAGGGATGTAATTAAATACTTTAAGTACTCGGTAATCCAGCCATGTAAGTATGTTATCTTTCGTATTTGATATGGAATGTAGTAACTCGGTAAATTTGGGCATCAGACCGTGACTGTAGGTAGTGTAGCCTTGCTAGCCGTATGGGCGGTTAGCGGCGTTGTATCACCCGCCGTAGTAGTAGTATTTCCGCCGCGACATAGTATGATTAACAGGACGATTAGACGGTAAGCATAGGATTAAAGGTAGGGGTGTTACAAAAAGTGGTATCAAAGCGTAGTTACGCTCTGATGACCTAGTTACCGAGCATAGGGATTACCGAGTTAGGATTTCAACCGTCTTAAGACGGATACTTAGAAACCTAACTAGGAACTACCGTTGTTAACAACGGATACCCTTGACGTCCTTATGGACGATACCTTGCTTAAATTCCATGACCTTTAGGTCATATCTTGCAAAGCCTAATGTAAATGCTAAATGTTCAGATGTCAGGACGAGGCCGAGGCCGAGCTAGAGGCGAACCCTCTTAAGGACCTGGCGCGCAGACGATAGCTGAGATCGTCACCGCCACGGTAGCGCAGATGCTACCGCAAGTAATCAATGCAATGCAACAAAACCAACAAACTCAAACGGGACCAATCCCGCCCCCTCCACCCAGAGAAGTAAACTGGGTAAAAGCTATCGCAGATCTCCGAGCTCCGTGCTTTAGAGGCGAGAGCGACCCTGCTAAGCTTGAAGCCTACATCTCCGAAATGGAGACTGCATTTGAGACTCTCGAATGTCCTGCTGGAGTTCGAGTGAGATTAGCCGCCTACTACCTTAAGGATGCAGCCATGGATTGGTGGAAACTAATCAAGAACGATCATGCTGCTGATCCCACCTTCGACTGGGAATCCTTCACAGCCCTCCTCCGATCCAAATACTACCCGGAACATGTCAAGACCAGAAAAAGACTTGATCTGGATGCTTTGATAATGACAGAGAAGATGTCTGTCGACGAATACTACCACACCTTCACCTCTCTTCTTTGTCTTCTACCCGACCTTGGGTACACCGGCCAGGTGTTGGTCGATCGCTTCTATGGCGGTCTGAGCCACCGCCTTCGGTACGGCATGGGCTACACCAGATTTACCTCCCTTCAGGTAAATATCGGTTAACCCTTAGTACCATTGCAAATTTCTAAATCTTTACCTCTATCTTCTTAATTAAGAATCCCGGCTAATACCTGAAACTTCAGGAGTGTTATCACGCGGCATCACGCGTTGAGATCACTTGCCAGCTAAGGGATGAAGAAACCGCGCTTAAGCGCAAGGCCAACAACAAAAACACAAGTGCCGAGGAGCAGAACCGGGGTAAGAGCTAGAAAAAGAAGAAAGGGAAATTCTTTCAGCAAACCCCAAAGAACTTCCCAAGTGAAGCAGTGCCCAGGAGAAGGGCAAACCAGTTGAGCTTCTTTAACTTGGTTCTTCTGCACCGGTGGCTGGGAAGCCACTGAGATCATACCCACCTAAGGGTAAACTTCTAATCAAAATCCGTATTTGTATAAGTACCATACCTAGTATTCCCCCACAAATGTGCTAACTCTCTAAACCTTAGGTTCTGGCTCCGGTTTCACCAAGAACTACTCCTACAACCGCGCATATGTATGTAGGAAGAGTAACCAAGACCATCACGGCATGGATTGCCATGGGAGAAATCCGGTGCTACAACTATCAGAAGCCTAGACACCGAGCCAACTTTTGCCCCGAAAATGCCAAACCCAAAGGGAACTTCCAGAGCTTCAAGCAGAAGGAAGGCAAGGAGTTGCATCTGGCGAGGCACCAGCTTAGCAGGCGCCGCAGGGACAGGGATCCCGAGGTCCTCAGAAGGGCGCACCGCAGAGGCATCCTGCCTTGCACATCATTGACCGAGATGGGACTGGTTCTAAGTCCGGCCTAGGTAATTAACTGAACCTTTAATCCTTGAGAAGTATGACTAGTATTGAAGTAATTTTTTGAGTGAATGCATGATTGAGTGAATAGAAGTATGTATTGAGCATGAAATGAAGTAGTTGAAACTAGTACTCACCGTAGATGAAATTTATAACCATAGGAAGCTTTAGTATCGGCTATCCGATACCTTCTAAACCGAATCAAGAAGAGACCGACATCACCACTCACTACTACACCAGCGAGCAGTGTCAGGTCATCCGACCAGGTATGATTCTATTAAAGGAATACCTGACACCCGAAGCCCAAATTTCAATCATCCGACGATGCAACGAGCTAGGAATGGGTCCAGGAGGATTTTACACACCCGAATTCCCTGGTGGAGTGAAGATGAGGCTGAGGATGATGTGCTTGGGAAAGGATTGGAATCCTTATACCAAGACATACCAAAGACACGAATACAAGACAGAGCGACGCCACTGACAATACCCTCAGAATTTCTTACACTTCTCACACAAGTAGTAGAACTTGAACAACAATGCGAATGTGATCCGATCCCCGCAATTGAAGCGGACCTTTGTATTGTCAACTTCTATGAGAAGAAGGACGACTTGGGTTACACCAAGACAAGGACGAGACAACGGAATCTCTCGAACAGGGAGTGCCCGTAGTGTCTTGGTCCATTGGTGATGACGCCGTATTTATGTATAGCGAGCAGAAGCGTGTGGACCTCGCACAGAAACTGGTATTGAGATCAGGAGATGTCCTAATCATGGGTAGAAAATCTAGGATGCTGTATCACGGGATCAACAAGATCAAGTTGAATATTGCACCGCCAGCAATAATCAAGGCCACACACATGAAACCAGGACGCCTGAACCTTACCTTTAAGAAGTATTAAATTCATAGTATCATGTAATGTATTAGTAACGTCTATTAGAGATGTGGGTATGATGGTTGGTTTATCAATAAAGAGCAGTGTTGATTTAAATTCCACTTGTGTCCACCATCAATACTTATGAAATTGTGACTTCAATAGGTTGTGGACTCGGTACCGAAGGTAACCTGAGTATCCTCACCAAGCACAAGCCGGTAAAAAGCGGCACCATCTTAACGGGAACCTTCCCAGTGAACGGCATTGAAGCCAATGTGTTATTCGACTCCGGCGCCTCTCACACCTTCGTATCACCATCTTTTGTGAAGAGGTTGAAGCTAGATGCGGATGAGCTACCGAATTTCCTGGTTACTCTCCCATCGAAGGAGCAAGTACAGTGCACCAAGTATTACAAGGTCAGCCACGATCGAAATCAAAGGCGAATCGCTTCCCATCTCCTTTATTGAGTTTAATGGGTTGGGATTCGATGTAATAGTCAGAATGAATTGGTTGGAGCGGCACAAGGGTAGAATCCTCTGTGCCGAGCATCGATTGCTGATCAAGAGTCCTTCGGGGGTACCGTATCTTACCACCAGAGACCGAGAGAGCCTTCGACCATAGTCATCTCCGCCATGGCCATGTACCGGGAGCTCAGAAAGGGCAAAGAAGTGTATTTGTGTTATGTACAAGACCTGGAGAGAGATCCAGAGTTCAATCATGAAGTACCCATTGTATCTGATTTCCTGATGTATTCCCTAAGGAGCTACCCGGCATGCCACCTCGACGAGCAGTAGAGTTTGAGATTGACTTTTGCCAGGTACTGGTCCCATTGCTAGGGCACCGTACCGTATGGCACCTGCTGAAATGACAGAACTGAAAGAGCAATTACGAGACCTACTCGACAAAGAGTTTATACGCCCGAGCATATCACCCTGGGGAGCACCGGTCCTCTTTTTGAAGAAGAAGGACGGTAGTCTCCGACTTGTATTGACTACCGCGAGCTGAATGCGGTTACAGTCAAGAATAAATACCCATTCCACGCATCGACGACTTATTCGACCAGCTGAAAGGACCCTCAGTCTTCTCCAACATCGACCTCCGTTCTGGGTATCATCAGATTGCTATCAGAGAGCAAGACATAGAGAAACAACATTCCGTACTAGATATGGCCACTATGAATTCACCGTCATGCCATTCGGTTGTCAAACGCACCAGCGAAATTCATGGATCTTATGAATCGACTTTTAAGTGAGCAGTTGGACACCTCAGTGTAGTATTTATTGATGACATCCTTGTATACTCGAAATCAGCAGAAGAGCATGAATTTCATTTGAGGAAAGTACTTGAGGCACTGCGCGAGAACCAGCTGTATGCGAAGTTCTCCAAATGCGAGTTCTGGCTAGATCAGGTATCATTCCTTGGTCATGTCATCTCGAGCGCAGGTATCTCGGTTGACCCTTCAAAGATTGAAGCTGTACGATCATGGCCTAGACCCAAGACTGTCACCGACATTAGGAGCTTTCTTGGTCTAGCCGGTTACTACCGGAGATTTGTAAAGGACTTCTCGAAAGTCGCTAAGCCCATGACTACACTGATGAAGAAAGATGCACCGTTTGTATGGACAGACGAGTGCGAAGTATCATTTCAGAGCCTGAAAGACTCATTGACCTCAACGCCGATTCTCACACTGCCAGAGGGCACAGAGGGATTTGAGGTATATTGTGACGCATCAGGCAAGGGAATGGGATGCGTACTCATGCAACATGGCAAGGTTATAGCTTATGCCTCCCGCCAGCTGAAAAAGTATGAGGAGAATTACCCGACTCACGACTTAGAGCTAGGAGCCATTGTCTTCGCCTTGAAGATATGGCGACACTATCTCTATGGGTAAGCATCACCATCTACTCCGACCACAAGAGCTTACAGTATGTATATACACAGAAAGAATTGAACTTGAGACAGAGAAGGTGGATGGAGTTTCTTTCAGACTACGACATCGACCTACAGTATAAGGATGGGAAGGCAAACGTGGTAGCCGACGCCTTGAGCCATCGAGCACACTCGCTCCATTCGCTACTCGCTTCTTCTAGCTTGGTTGACGAGGTGCGAGACGCTCAGCTGTGCGACCCTTACCTAACTGAAATCAGACAGAAGATCACTAACGGTACATTGAAAGGAAGAAATATGATTTTAAGTTGCATGAAGATGGTCTGATTCGGTTGAATGGCAGGCTATGCGTCCCCCGAAGCAATGCTGAGCTAAGGGATCACATCCTGCAAGAGTCACATAGTTCCATATTGTTAGTCCATCCAGGATCCTCCAAGATGTACAAAGACATGAAGAGGTACTTCTGGTGGTCAGGAATGAAATCAGATGTGACAGAGTATGTATTGAGATGCTTGACATGCTAGAAAGTAAATTTGAACATCGTAGACCGGGAGGAATGGTACAATCGATGCCAGTTCTGGAGTGGAAATTTCACGATATCTCCATGGATTTTGTTGTAGGACTCCCACCTACCAGGGGAGGACTCAACATGATCTGTGTTGTAGTCGATCGCCTCACCAAGGTTGCCCGATTCATATCGATGAAGGACACCTGGAAGGTAGTGAAGCTCGTAGAGCTGTTCGACAAGGAGAATATCAAATATCATGGAGTCCCGAAAACCATAGTATCTGACCGCGACACTAGATTTCTTTCGAGACACTGGAGAGCTACACGGGAAGTGCTAGGTACAGAATTGAAGCTGAGTACCGCCTTCCATCCTCAGACCGACGGTCAGACAGAAAGAACCATCCAGACACTAGAGGACATGCTTCGGGCATGTGCCTTAGATTTTCAGGGGAGTTGGTTAGATAAGCTTCATCTTATCGAGTTTTCATACAACAATAGCTATCACGCTTCGATTAAGATGTCGCCTTTCCAAGCCCTATACGGTAGACCTTGTCGTACACCTTGTGTTGGGATGAGTCAAGCGAAGCAGTCATCATAGGACCGGAGTATTTAGAACAAGTCAAGCGGAAGTGCAACAAATCCGAGCCAATATGAAGGCAGCCCAAGATAGACAGAAATCCTATGCGGATGTGAGACGACGCGACCTTGAGTTCGCCGTGGGCGACCAAGTGTCTTGCGAGTTTCACCTATGAAGGGCGTATTCCGTTTTGGTCAGAAGGGCAAGCTGAGCACAAAATTTGTAGGGCCGTACACTATCACCAAAAGAGTTGGATCCGTAGCCTATAGATTAGCATTACCTGAGGACTTGGGGCATGTCCATGATGTATTTCCTGTGTCACAACTCAAGAAGTACATTTCTGATCCTTCTCATGTCCTAGAGCCCGAGAGACTATCCATTGAGCCGACCATGAGATATGTCGAAACCCCGGTGAGAATCCTTGATAGGAAGACCAGAGACACTCGCCATAAGTCGATACGAATGGTGAAGGTCCTATGGTCAAACCACGAGGTCGAAGAAGCGACATGGGAGTTAGAAGATGCCATGAAGGCGAAGTACCCACAGTTATTCATAGACTAGATAGTCTAGTATTTAGTACATACGGGTACGGGGCGTACCCCTTTTTAAGGGGGGTAGAGCCTTTTGCTTTTGCATTGCTTCGGGGTGAGCATTGTATAGTGTGTAGGTATTGTAATATATTTCGATGGCACATGTAGTGCAGAGTGTATTTGGTATGTGTGTGTATGTATGTGTAGTGTGTAGTGTATGGATGTGTATGTGCAGTGTATGGTGTATTGGTGTAATGTGTATTGTGAATTGCAATGGTGTATTGTGTAATGTGGATATGATGTGTATGGAAATGTGGATTGTGTATGTGAATTGTGTATGATGCTTGAATAGTGTATGCTTGCAATGTGGAAGAAGTAAACACCTCATAGGTGTAGTAAGACACATTATGGCAATTGGTTGCCTAATGAGTAGAATAATTAAACTATTAAACCTTGAGCAACTTTGAGGGCAAAGTTTCTTAAGGGGGGTATATTGAAATACCCCGTAATTAAAAATAGTGATTAATTAGGAAATAAGTAATTTAGAAGCTTAATTATGTCAAAATAATCACAAGGGAACAAATCCTGAAGAAAACGGATCCTTAAATGGATTAAAAACACTAACGAATCTTAAAGCGCGTTTTCGAGGAAACTGGGAAAACGTTACTTTAAGCGGGTCAAATAGACTCATAACAATTTTAGTCAACTAAATAGTCATTAATAAACATTAGTGAAGTCTAGAGCCAATATAATCAATAAAATGAGAAAATAGTAAAAAACTGTGAAAAACGGGAAGTCGTGGGGTGGCAGTGTAAATAAAAATAAGTTAGTGTGTCCACTTTTAAAAAAAAATGTAAAGTGTGTGTGTGTGTGCTGTATGGGGCCGATTTACTTCCCTCTCTCACACCCTCTCTTAATTCTCTTCTTATGCACAAAAGACAAACAAATAAAAGCAACTCACTTTTAACACTCTCTCTCCTCTCTCACACACAACCCTCACGTACTGCACTCTCTCTTCTTCCTCTCTGGTTACAACCATGGCGATTTGAGAACCCACATACAGAGCCCTCTTCTTCTTCATCTTTGGAACCTCAAACCACCTCCAAACACCACAAAAATTATACCGTTGAATTCGTCTCGGTTTGGAGAACATTTTACACCCTTCAAAAATCTAAAACCTCCAACTTTATTTTTGAGGGTATAATTGTTTTAGAGCTTGAGGAGCACCATTTGAAGACCCATCTTCTTCTCCATGTTCTAAGGTAAGAAGTAGACCAAATCTTCACTCTTTTCCATTTTTCCTTGCAAAAGTCAAACTCACGTGAGCAACCCTATTCCATTGTTCAGCCGATTTGGCATGCCACTGTGAGAGCTGAAGCATTGTCATTCTCTACTCAAAAACCCCATTAGAAACTCAAGGTAAGACTTCCTAAGAGTTTTAAATGCATTCTCATAATCTAGGGTTTAATATGTGAGCTAGAAAATTACTAGTTTGTGTATGTGTGTGTGCCTCGTTACAAGGTGTAGCTTGGCTTGAATAAATCAAGAAAACAAAGAAAGAAGAGGAGCTGTAAAGGAGAAAGAGAGAAAGGAAAAAGGAAACAAGAACACAAGGTAAAGAGAAGCCTCTATACGATTTTTAATGTTGGTGTATGTATAAGTATATTGTTTAGTAATAGTCTAAGCCACTGTGGAGTAGGTTAATGCTAATTGTATTTGTAGTTTGAAACCTTGGAAAAACAAATAACCAAGTACTAAGTGTAAATTGTTAAGTGTGCAGTAAGTATTTAGGATGTGATGTAAGTAATGTGTATATGAGCAGGCCATGAACTATGTTGAGTGTGCAAATTATGTGGTGAGAACACTTAGAAATGTAGAGAACCTATGTCAAAATTTGCTTAGAAATTAGAGACTTGGTTGCTGTTAGAAAAGAAAGAACAGAGAGGTTGTGCAGAGAAGAAAAATGAGATTGTTCATTTCGTTTTGTAATAGGAAGAGAAGGTGTAGTTGAGTGGAGTTGTAAATGGTAAAACGTGAGTTGTTTAACTAAGTTAGGCTAGTTTAAGAGTTATTTAACTAGTGGGAAGAAGAATGGAAGAGTCTGTAGCATTAGTTGAAGAAGTAGAAATGTAACAGAGAAGAAAAACTTACAGTGAGGTGAGTTAATGTAACAAATTTGTATAGGGTTGTATTAGGTTAGTTTAAAATGCTTAATCAATGTTTAAATGTGCTAGATTATATGTAGAAATATTAGGGAAGAGATTGGTAGAAGTTTGGAGTTGAAACAAGTTCAAAAACATATATTAATTGCAAACTGTAACTAGTCCGGGTTTGCAAACCAGTACACAATCCCGGACCAGCATAAAAACTCGATAGAAACTTATACAGAAGGAGTGGTCCGGGTTTACAACCTAGGACACTAACCTGGACCACCCCAAAAACATACCCGTAAGTTCCTAAAACAAGTGGTCCGGGTTTGCAAAGGAGTACACAAACCCGGACCATACCAAAAACATACCCGTAGCTTTTGAGAATAAGTGGTCCGGGTTTGTGGAGTAGAGTGTAAACCCGGACCAAACTTTTTTATACCCGAGGACTGTCCCAGCGTGTTGGTCCGGGTATGTAAACCGGACAACAACCCGGACCAACCCAAACTTGTACAGAGAATGTTTTAAAGCTAAACTAAGGATGGGTAATGTATTATAAGATATTTAAGACATAATTAATGATGTTTAAAGGTCATTAAGGCTATAAACAAGCTTAGAAAATAATTTTAAGTGAGTGACCTCAGTACATGTATTTGAACAACAATGAATTAGTAAGTATAAATCGGAAATGCTAGTAAAGTAAATAATAAGGTTAAGTAAAGGTAATTAACCACCCAGTTGTATGTAATGTTAGGACTTGGATTGTGAACACCGGAGGAACGTCGAATACAAGTACAACGGTGAACGGTATGAACTCCTCATGCCCCGTATGCTACCTTGGTTACTCTGATTTGTGTGTTGTGTGCTAACTGATCACCAAATAAGATAAACGCACAAATCAGATGTATTATGCTTACATGTGATTATCATGAGACTGTTCCTTATTTGGATATTTCCTTAAATCATAGTTTGTATAATTCATGAAATGTATGCATGGATATGAGTGTGTGAATGTATAATATATTGTATTGTGACCGAATGTGATTGTGGTTGGACTTCTAACTGATTCCTAACAAGCTAACCAATCTAACTCAAATTGGTAATCAAATTGGAATGAGTAGAAGTCCGATATAGTTTCGGTCACACGTGAGGATGCGGAGTCACAAGAGGTTGGCTCCAATTCCTGACTCTTTAACTGGTCCACGGCCCAAACCCCTTAAATGGGTAGCATCCTGGATTGGTGAGTCAAGTAAATCCCGGTGGTGGGACGGAGTAGTCCCGGGCCGGAGGTCATACCGACTTAACATGAGTAAAAGTAAGTGAGTAAGAATGAGTAAACAAGTTGGTAAAGTAAGTAAGTAAAGTAAGAGTAAGTAATGTGTAATGAGTAAAAGAGTAAATTGCATTCCGATTAACCCGGATGCGTAATTGGCTAACCCTTGTGAAGGTAAGTATGGTGTGCTATTGTATTGTTGTTTTGGATCGTGTATTGTATTGAGCATGATTGTATGATGATGTAAAGCATGTATGTATGAAATAATGAACCACATGTATAGTTGACCTTAAATAGTCGGCGTAACCCTAGTTAGCACGTGGTATATGCAGAGTTTATGCGCAGCTTTTGCTGAGCCCCGGGGCAATGTTTTTACTACACGCAGGTCTCGAGACAGGTGAAGATGACGAAGAGTTTAAGTTTAATTTTTTTTGTTTGTAACTGATGAATTGTGAAAGGTGTACTTGTTGTACACGGCTGTAGGTTTGTTAGCCGGTGTACATAGGGTACACCTTTTGGATAGTGAGAATATTGGGATGATGTAGATGAGTAGCTTGTAGAATCTCATCTTTTTGGAGACGAGAAAGGGATCTAATTAAATATTTTAAGTACTCGGTAATCCAGCAATGTAAGTATGTTATCTTTCATATTTGGTATGGAATGTAGTAACTCGGTAATTTGGGCATCAGACCGTGACTGTAGGTAGTGTAGCCTTGCTAGCCGTATGGACGGTAGCGGCGTTGATCACCGCGTAGTAGTATTTCCCGCTGCGACGTGATGATTAACAGGACGATTAGACAGTAGTAGATTAGCTAACATAGGTTTAACATTGGTGTGGGGATTTTTTTGGTAGTGTGAATCAAATTGTCTCACTCAAAACCTACTGAAATACCCCAAACTTAGATATGGTGTTTAAATGATAAACTAAGATATAAGAAGGCTAAATAATGCCTTAGAAACATTAAGAAACATTTCTAATCAAAGAAAATATAAGGAAACACCAAAAAGAGCAGTTTAAGCACAAAACGTGCTCTAAGCTTGGAGAGACATGGGAGAGTACCCAAATATTGTTCTAAGACCTTAGTAATATCCTAATGGTCATTTTAAGTCAATTACCAAAGAAAACCAAGCTTGAAAACTAGTTAAAACACAAAATGTGCTTTAAGGAGTCTTAAAGCACGTTTTTGAAAAATTGTCTTGTAAATGAGTTTTGAATGGCTAAATGTCCATCATTACTCTTTAATTAATATGTGTACTATATAGTATCACATTTGGAGGTCTATATCAATGGGAAATCAAAAATTTCACAACAATGTGCCTTGTTTTGATGAATAGTGAATAATAAGCTAGTTTATAACATAAGTCTATATAAGTGAGACATTTGGTCAACAAAGACTAAACTACCCTCATTCACTAAAGGGGGCCGGTTTCTTAAGTGTGACTCACCACACTTATTTAGCTAAGTAAAGAGAAAGCAAATAAGTAAGTTATAAAGCATAAAGTACTATTCACCTTTTAAGATAAATATCACATTTGCTTACCTCTCTCCTCACTTCTTCATTCTCCCTTGTTCACACGGTTTCTTGCTCTCTTTCTCTTCTCCATTCACGTAGAGCTACCTCCATGAAAGCTCCATCTTCCCTTGCCACATCTTGCTCATTTTAGCTCCAAATCCAAAACAAAATACATATTCTTCTTAGTTAGCTCAAGCTCCTCCTTTCTATCTTTTCAAAACTTCAAGAGCTTCATTTTGGTGCCAAGTCAAACCACCATTAGAGGAGGAAATTCAAGTTTGGAGACTCCATTGGCATCTCCATTCTCTTAAGGTAAAGAAAGTGTAAGAAAATCTAGGTTTCCACCATTTTCTTCACATGACCGAAAATATATACTCATGGGACTCCATGTTTATGCCTTGTTCTAGCTTGTTTCTACTCTTCAAAGGAGAGAGGAGGTCCTTCTTGCTTCACATCCAAGTTGTCTTGAGAAACCAAGGTAAAACAATCACATTAATACCTTAAAACATATTTTTAAACCTAGGGTTTGTTCCTTAGGGTTAATGTATTATCTAGTACTCATTGGAGTCATTGGATATTGGTTAGAACATTGGCAAGGAGAATCACATTGGTGACCGAGATTGAACAAAGAAAACCTAAGGAGAAAAGCTTTTAAGCTTGTGAGAAAACAAGGTAAATTACTTACCTTAAGGTGTTTTGTTGTTTAAGGGAATGAGATGTGGGTATATGATGAGTTTAGTATAGAGTTTATATTGGGAAGGTGCTATAAAACCTAGGAGAAACAATGACTATCTTGTGAACTTGTGACTAAGGAGCAAATGAGAAAAGAGATAGTTTAAGAATATAAAGGTGAAGCACAAGAAGCATTTTATTTCAATGGGAGCCTTGTTGAGTGTATTCGCAGGTTGAAGGCATATATTTGTGGAAATTCAGTGGTTAAGATTATTGTCATTTAAGGGCCTAAGTGCCAAGCATTTTAAGTTTAAGCATTATATGATGATGTGGTGAAGTTTTAGTGTAAATTGGGTGTTAAGGTGATGTGATGAGAATTTGTGTGGTATTGGTTGTTTGATGGAGAAAAACCATGTGTTAGGAAGTATTATATACTAGAGAACCCATGGCGAAAATTTAAAGGAGAGTTTAAGTGTTTAAGATATCCTAAGGGAATTAATGACTAAGGAAGTACTAGGAATGTTCTATGGGTTGTCTTGATGAAAAAGGGTGAGAATAAGGTGTTTAAGGACTTACAATGACTTAGGTATCACCATGGAGGATTTATGAATCAAGAGAATGTATTTGAGTATTTAGGACTTAGGCAAATGTTGGTGCACAACTAAAAAGGAAATAAGTGTTGATGATGGAAGTTTAAACTTGTTAAGGAACTTCAAGTAAATGCTTAAAAGAGTTTAGATAGTGAGAGATGCTTGGGAGATGATGTTATAGTGGTGAAGAAAACATTTGGCATAGTGGTTACATTAGGTATGAACCACCACCTAGAAACCTAGAGGAAAGCATTACAAGTGTTAGCATTATTACAAGGAATATGTGTAATGATTAAGGTGGATCTTGGTGAATGATTTAATGTGTTTGAGGATGGTTTAAGGGAGTTAAGGGTCTAAAGGATTTAGAACAAAAAACATTATGAGGGTTTAGGGGAAGTTGGGTGAAAATTGGTTAAGTGTTTGAAGACTTAGAAAATGAGTGTTTTGCTTGTCCGAACATCCGTCCGGACATGGACGTTCGGACGGGCCTGCTGTGGAAATTTTCCAGAGTCTCGACTTGTGTCCGACCTTGGAAGTCCGGACACAAGTTCGGACGTGTTGCTTCTACTTTGAATTTTCCTCGACCCATGTCCGAACTTCCGAAGTCCGGACTAAGTTCGGACAGGCGTCTGTTTTCAGTTTAGAGTCTCGACTTGTGTCCGAACTTGGGAAGTCCGGACACAAGTTCGGACAGGCCACTGTATGGACCAAAAACCTTGTTTAAGGTTAGGAAATGATGGGGATAATTAAGTATGGATGTTATGAGATTGTTAAGGACTTCTTGGTGGGTTGATGGTCATTAGTGGGAGAGTAAGGTAATAAATAATGAGGAAATGATGTACTTGGGAGTCAAGTTAAAAACCATAAGGCTTAGTGAAAAACAATGGGTAAAGGTTGATGTCTAGGAAGGTTAAGTAATTCTATTGAGTTGGATTGATAATAACCTAAAACTGAATCAATGTTCTAGGCTTTGTGAATTGGGACTGGAAGGAGATAAACCAAACGATCGTCGACGGTGAACGGTACAATCCTTCTTGTGACCTGCTTGCTAACGAGGTGTCCCTCGGCTTGTGTGCTATCTGTTTATTTGCTATGACTAAAACAAGATAAAGCATGCAACCGGTTATATTGTTCTCGTTGTGATTGTGTTATATTTACACTAAGCCGCGAGATTTGAGATTGTTACTAACCAAGTTTAGTACTTACTGAGTTAAGAATAAGAGTTAAATTTGATGGTTGTTGGTTAATGCCCGTAAGGCTTAACTAGCACATGGTGTTAAGATGTCTACTAACTGGAACTTGAGTGAGGAAACCCGGGACCGATCTCCGGTCATGCATGCTAAGTGAAAGGGGGACGGTATCTGAATCAGATCCGCCCTCCGCTTAAGGACTTGTCTTCGGACTTGTTGCCTAGGGCCGGTTGCCGGCTCGGCTACGCTGGACTCCCGTCCAGAGTAGGTGGCATTAAGATGGTGCGGTGGGATCACCTAAATCCCAGGTTCGAATTAGATACAACCAATCCCTTCCAGAAAGGTTTGTATACTGAGATTAAGATTGAGATTGAGATTAAGATTAAGGTAAGGTAAGGAACTGAGATTAAGGAAATGAGGACTAAGGAGGGGGTTACTAATCCACTTGATGAGGGAACGCTTGAGTCGTTCATTGCTTGTGAACTATATATGTTCATCTGTGGTTATTGTTATTGCACTTCATATTATGTTTGTGTATGTAATCAATTTCCATGCTATCGACAATTAGTCGTCGTAGCCCCGTTAGCTTGGGGGCCATGAGAGGGTGTACCAGCATTCGTGCTGACCCCCTCGGGGGCTATTTTTACACTTGCAGGTAAGAGGCCCATGAGGACGCACTACGAGAGTAGGAGCAGTTAGACTTAGGTGGGGACTTTTATTTTGAGTTCGGGTTGCGCATGTGCACCCGACTGTTTATATTAAACTGATGTAAGTTTGGGATTATGTTTGAGATACTAGTACTCGGTTGGTGTGGTATTACGAATGTTGATGTGTAAGTTGGATAATTGTTTTGGATAAGTATTGTAAGTATTTAAGCCGGTATATTCTAACGATCAGACCGTGGCAAGGTCCAAGTGTTGTATATTCCGCTGCGACGTATTCGATTAAGTGTTCAGATTGCGATAACCACGATAGGCTTTGGATGGGGTGTTACAAAAAGTGGTATCAGAGTAGTTACGCTCTGATCAAGAAATACCGGACATGAGTAACCACCGAGTTAGGATATAAGTTAAGGAATAAGTATTGGGTTAAGGGCGTGAGAAGTTAGAGTGAGTAGAGTCAGATGACCACTAATAAGTGTGGATTGTCTTTACCGTCTACGGACGTTATAAATTTACTAACCAAAACAATGGTGAGTACGACTCTAATGTAAGTTATGCTTGTTCAGATGGCAGGACGCCCTAGAGGAGGCCGAGGTCGCGGCGGGGTGAGGATATTAGGGACCTAGGGATACCTGGAGGGCAGACGATCGCAGAGAGTAGCTGCCGCTTTAGGGCACATGGGCTATCAGCCTGGTGTGGGTGCACCACCTCCACCGCCACAACCTAGGGAACCAAACTGGGTGAAGAGCCTATCAGACTTCGACCCGCTCATTTCAAGGGGGAGACCGATCCCGCCAAGCTTGAGGCGTACATCTCCGAGCTGGAGACCGCCTTCGAGACCCTTGATGTCCCTGCTGGGATCAAGGTGCGCTTAGCTGCTTTCTACCTGAAGGGGCGGCGGGCGATTGGTGGAAGCTGGTGAGGGCCGCCGAGCATGTGGCCATCCAGGTTCGGCTGGGAGCAGTACACCACCTTGCTACGGGCAAAGTACTACCCCGCCCATGTCCAGACGAAGAAGCGCTTGCAGTTAGATGCGCTTAAGCAGTCGGACAAGATGACGGTGGACGAGTATTACTCAGAGTTCACCGCCTTGCTCCGTCTTCTGCCAGGTCTAGGGTATTCTGACCAGATCTTGGTAGACCGCTTCTATGGCGGGCTTAGCCATCGACTCCGCTACGGCATGGGGCCGACGAGTTACACTACCTTGCAGGTAATAAGAATGATTGAAATTTGAATAAGTGGTGAATAAGATTTAGATTATGAGAATAAGTGAGACTAATACTATGGAAAAGCAGGAGTGCTATCATGCCGCTGCTAAGGTTGAGATTACCGTCCAGCTGAGGGACGAGGAGAATGCTAAGAGGAAGAGTGCTGGTAAAAGCTCAGAGAATCAAGGGCAAGGAGGGTACAAGAAACAAAAGTACCAGCCTCAGGCCCAGAAGAATCAGAACCCGAAAGGGAAGGAGGAAAAGGAGAAGGCTTCGGAAGAGCCATTGAAGCTGACCTATGCTATTGCAGCTACACCACTGCGCTCTAAGGCGCCAAAGGGTGAGAAAAAATTGATATTGAATGAGTTAAGAAATAAATTAGTAACGTTTGAGATATGAGAATTGACAATGTGAATCATCAGGATCTGAGACTGAGAGGGAGCCGGTGGTGGCTACCAGCGACGCTTCATCTGTAGATGGTGTAACAAGGACCACCCCGGGCTCGACTGTAAGGGAAATAAGGTGGAGTGCAACTTCTGTGGTATCTACGGGCATCGAGCTTATGAGTGTTACCGGAACCCTGCTAGCAGAGCCTATAGGCCCGACACCAAGGGCAAGGGCAAGACCGATCAGGGAGCTGGATCTGACGGTCAGAGGAAAGTGCAGCAGCCGGCGGACAAGAACCCACGGGCGACCCAGAAGACGGGGCCCACTCTACACATGGTGGATCGGGACGATGAGCCTGAGCCCTCATCGAGGCCAGGTACCACTATAACCATTTAGTAGTAAAACTACCTGCTTACCGCATTATCATGCATGTTTGGTGAATAAATGAGTTAAGTAAGAATAAGATGAGATTAGAATTTAAGTAAGACATAACCTACTACCACTTTAGGAAGATTCAACATCTGCTACCCTATACCATCTATCTAACCCGGAGCACACCGACATCGAAACCATGGACTTTCCAACCGAACAATGTCAGGTTATCCGCCCAGGTATGATTTTATTAAGGGGATACCTGACACCCGACGCACAAATAGCCATCATCAGGAGATGCAATCAACTAGGAATGGGACCGGGAGGTTTTTACACACCGGAGTACCCAGGGGGGAGCAAAGATGAAGTTAAAGATGATGAGCTTGGGCAAGGATTGGAATCCGTATGCCAAGAATTACCAAACCATGAGGGAGCAAGATGGAGTCTCACCACCGGGATACCCGAAGAGTTCCATCCAGTTATTACACAAGTCATGGAAATCGCTCAGCAGTTGGAAGCTGAACCGATTCCAGACATCCAGGCAGACATTTGCATTGTAAACTTCTACGAAAAAGATGGGAAACTGGGACTACACCAGGATAAGGACGAGACAACGGAGTCTCTCGAAAGAGGGATACCCGTAGTGTCTTGGTCCATTGGAGATGATGCGGAGTTTTATACGGCGAGCAGAAGCGTGCGGACCGTGCAGATAAGATAGTACTTAAGTCAGGTGATGTATTAATTTTGGGAGGAGAATCAAGGATGTTGTACCATGGGATTAAGAGAATCAAGCTGAATACAGCACCGTCAGCAGTAATCAATGCGACGCATATGAGACCAGGAAGATTAAACCTAACCTTTAGACAATATTAGCCATGTAATGTTAGAATGAGATGAGAAATGAGATGTAAGATTGAAGCACATGTTGTAAACAGGATGGTCATGAATAAAATAACAGTGTTGTTCATATAATTGTTACGACTCTTGTTATACCATCAATACTCATGGAGCTTGTGAACACAATTAGGTTATGGACTCGGTACGGAAGGTGCACTAAGCATACTCACAGAGGCACAGGCCGACGCTAGCGGTACTATCCTTACCGGCACCTTTCCGATCAATGGGATTGAGGCATCAGTTCTCTTCGACTCAGGGGCCTCGCATACCTTTGTCTCTGCATCATTTGCGAGCAGGTTGGGGCTAGACGCTGATGAGCTACCCGACTTCACGGTTACGCTCCCGTCTAAGGAGAAGGTTCGTTGCACTCGTTACTACCGAGGAGCCACCATCAGAATTAAGGGGGAAGACTTCCCAGTCAGTTTCATTGAGTTCAGTAAGCTAGGATTTGATGTTATCTTCGGGATGAACTGGTTGGAGCGGCACAAGGGACGTATCCTCTGCGCCGAGCATAGATTGCTGCTCAGGAGTCCGTCTGGGGTAACAATATCATACCGCCAGAGGCCCAGAGAGCCTTCGACTAAGATCATCACCGCCATGGCAATGCATAGAGAATTAAGGAGAAAGGAAGAAGTATACCTCTGCTATGTACAGGACATAGAGAGAGACCCTGAGTTCGACCCCGACTTACCGGTAGTGTCGGAGTTCCCCGACTTATTTCCACGGGAACTGCCCGGCATGCCACCCACTCGGGAGGTAGAGTTCACCATTGAGCTGCTACCTGGTACCGGACCGATAGCCAAAGCACCATACCGTATGGCTCCGGCAGAAATGACTGAATAAAAGAACAACTGAAAGATTTGTTGGATAAAGGATTCATTAGACCAAGTGTGTCACCATGGGGAGCGCCAGTCCTCTTCGTGAAGAAGAAGGATGGTAGTCTCCGCCTCTGCATCGACTACAGAGAGCTGAATGCAGTAACAGTGAAAAATAAGTACCCACTACCCCGCATTGACGATCTGTTCGATCAGTTGAAGGGAGCATCTGTGTTTTCCAAGATTGATCTCAGATCGGGGTATCATCAGATAGCCATTAAGGAGGGAGACATTGAGAAGACGGCATTCCGGACACGATACGGCCACTACGAGTTTACAGTGATGCCGTTCGGTTTGTCGAACGCGCCAGCGAAGTTTATGGATCTGATGAACCGCTTGTTCCGGGAGCAGCTGGACAAGTCGGTGGTGGTTTTTATTGATGATATTTTGATATATTCAAAGTCTAAGGTTGAGCATGAGGAACATTTGAGGAGGGTGTTGGAAATATTAAGGGAGAACCAGCTATATGCTAAGTTCTCCAAGTGTGAGTTTTGGCTTGACCAGGTCTCTTTCCTAGGTCATGTCATCTCAGATGCTGGGATCGCAGTGGATCCAGCAAAGATTGATGCCGTACGTACCTGGCCAAGGCCGAAGACTGTTACCGACATCGGAGCTTTCTCGGTCTGGCAGGTTACTACAGGAGGTTTGTTAGAGATTTCAGCAAGGTCGCGAAGCCGATGACCAGTCTGATGAAGAAAGATGCACCATTTCTGTGGACAGATGACTGTGAGAGATCATTTCAGCGCTTGAAGGACTCACTGACCACTGCACCGGTACTGACCATTCCAGACGGTACAGAGGGCTTTGAGGTTTATTGTGATGCATCCGGCAGAGGGCTGGGTTGCGTGCTCATGCAACATGGCAAGGTGGTGGCATATGCCTCACGCCAGTTGAAGAAACATGAGGAGAACTACCCCACACATGATTTAGAGCTGGGAGCTGTAGTCTTCGCTTTGAAGATATGGCGCCACTACTTATATGGGGTTAGTGTCACGATCTACACCGATCATAAAAGTTTGAAATACATATTCACTCAGAAGGAGTTAAATCTTCGACAGAGGAGATGGTTAGAATTTCTGAAAGACTATGACATTGACCTCCAATACAAAGAAGGGAAGGCCAATGTTGTAGCAGATGCCCTGAGCCGTCGAGCACACTCACTCCATTCGCTAGTTTCTTTCTCCAGCTTGGTTGATGAGGTGCGAGAGGCTCAGAGGACTGATGAGTATATGAGAGAGGTCAGACAGAAGCTGACAGATGGTACCTTTGAGAGTCAGAAATACGACTTCAGACTTCATGATGATGATCTGATCAGACTTAAGGGCCGATTATGCATACCACGAGGTAACACGGATCTGAAAGACCGTATACTTAGAGAATCACACTGTTCTTCAGTTTCCATCCATCCGGGAGCCTCTAAAATGTATAAAGACATGAAGAGATACTTCTGGTGGTCGGGGATGAAGACAGATGTTACCGAGTTCGTCTTGAGGTGTCTCACATGCCAGAAGGTGAAATTCGAGCACCGACGACCGGGCGGAATGGTACAGTCGATGCCAGTTCCGGAGTGGAAGTTCCATGATATCTCCATGGACTTCGTAGTTGGGCTTCCACCTGCTAGGGGAGGTCTCAACATGATATGGGTGGTGGTGGATCGCCTTACCAAAGTAGCCCGATTCATACCGATGAAGGATACTTGGAAGGTGACCAAATTAGCTGAGTTATTTGAGAAAGAAATCATGAGACATCACGGCATACCAAAGACCATAGTGTCAGATAGAGATACCAGATTCCTTTCGAGGTACTGGAGAGCTACCAGAGAAGCGTTGGGTACAGAACTCAAACTGAGTACCGCGTTCCATCCTCAGACAGATGGTCAGACTGAGCGTACTATTCAGACACTCGAGGACATGCTGAGAGCATGTGCCTTAGACTTCCAGGGCAGTTGGATTGACAGATTGCATCTGATCGAGTTTTCATACAACAACAGCTATCACGCTTCGATCAAGATGGCACCTTTTCAAGCGTTGTACGGTAGACCATGTCGTACACCGCTCTGCTGGGATGAGTCGAGTGAGACGGTCATTATAGGACCAGAGTACTTAGAACAAGTTCAAGGCTGAAGTTCAGCAAATCAGGGAGAACATGAAAGCTGCTCAAGATAGGCAGAAGTCGTATGCTGATGTTCGACGACGGGACCTGGAGTTCGCAGTGGGCGACCGGGTATTTCTGCGAGTATCACCGATGAAGGGTGTATTCAGGTTTGGGCAGAAGGGCAAGTTAAGCCCGAAATTTGTTGGTCTTATGAGATTACGGAGCGGGTGGGCCCAGTTGCTTACAGGTTGAATTTACCTGCTGAGCTTGGTAAAGTGCATGATGTTTTTCATGTTTCACAGCTAAAGAAATACATGCACCACCCCTCCCATGTGTTAGAACCTGAGAGGTTGACTTTAGAACCAAATATGAGATCCGTGGAGACTCCTCAGAGAATCTTGGACAGTAAGACTAGGGACACTCGCCACAAGTCAGTGCGACTGGTGAAGGTTCTCTGGTCTAACAAGGATGTCGAAGAGGCCACGTGGGAATTAGAGGATAAGATGAGGGCGAAGTACCCTCCTTATTTACTGACTAGATCGTCTGTATAGGGTACGGGGCGTACCCCTTTTAAAGGGGGGTAGAGCTTCCTCGCTTTTGAGTTAGGAAACGATCATGTTTGTCGTTTGTTTGGTTGTTTAAGATGAGAATTTGTGTAAGTTGCTACACTTCGGTGTAAGTTTGAGTTATGTATGATACTTATGTATTGTATTTGAGATTGACCTTTGAGTCTTGAGATGTATGAATGTGAATATAGATGTGGTATTAAGATTAAGAGAACTGTGTACCGTGAATGGTTAAGCACATGTGTGAACTTTGAGGACAAAGTTCTTTTAATGGGGGTAGATTGAAATACCCCAAACTTAGATATGGTGTGTAAATGATAAACTAAGATATAAGGAGGCTAAATAATGCCTTAGAAACATTTCTAATCAAAGAAAATATAAGGAAACACCAAAAAAGCAGTTTTAACAAAAACGTGCTCTAAGCTTGGAGAGACTTGGGAGAGTACCCAAATATTGTTCTAAGACCTTATTAATATCCTAATGGTCATTTCAAATCAATTACCAAAGAAAACCAAGCTTGAAAACAATTAAAAAACCAAAATGTGCTTTAAGGAGTCTTAAAGCACGTTTTTGAAAAATTGTCTTGTAAATGAGTTTTGAATGGCTAAATGTCCATCATTACTCTTTAATTAACTTGTGTACTATATAGTATCACATTTGGAAGTCTATATCAATGGGAAATCAAAAATTTCACAACAATGGCCTTGTTTTGATGAATAGTGAATTAATTAAGCTAGTTTTATAACATAAGTCTATATAAGTGAGACATTTGGTCAACAAAGACTTAATTACCCTTATTTATAAAAGGGGGCCGGTTTAAGTGTAGTGGACTCACACACTTATCTAGCTAAGTAAAGAGAAAGCAAAAAAACAAGTAAGTTATAAAGTAAAAACACTATTCACCTTTTAAGATAAATATCACATTTTACTACCTCTCTCCTCACTTCTTCATTCTCCCTTGTTTCACACGGGTTTCTTGCTCTCTTTCTCTTCTCCATTCACGTAGAACTCAACTCCATGAAAGCTCCATCTTCTCTTGCACACTACTTGCTCATTTAAGCTCCAAATCCAAACAAAATACATATTCCTCTTAGTTAGCTCAAGCTCCTCCTTTCTATCTTTTCAAAACTTCAAGAGCTTCATTTTGGTGCCAAGTCAAACCACCATTAGAGGAGGAAATTCAAGTTGGAGACTCCATTGGCATCTCCATTCTCTTAAGGTAAAGAAAGTGTAAGAAAATCTAGGTTTCTACCATTTTCTTCACATGTCCGAAAATATATACTCATGGAACTCCATGTTTATGCCTTGTTCTAGCTTGTTTCTACTCTTCAAAGGAGAGAGGAGGTCCTTCTTGCTTCATATCCAAGTTTGTCTTGAGAAACCAAGGTAAAACAATCACATTAATACCTTAAAACATATTTTTTAACCTAGGGTTTGTTCCTTAGGGTTAATGTGTTATCTAGTACTCATTGGAGTCATTGGATATTGGTTAGAATATTGGCAAGGAGACACCATTGGTGACCGAGATGAACAAAGGAAAACCTAAGGAAGAAGCTTTTAAGCTTGTAAAGAACAAGGTAAATTACTTACCTTAAGATGTCTTGTTGTTTAAGGGAATGGGATTTAGGTATGATGAGTTTAGTAGAGAGTTACATTAGAAAAGGGTATATAAAACCTAGGAGAAACAATGACTATACTTGTGAACTTGTGACTAAGGAGCAAATGAGAAAAAGAGATAGTTTAAGAATATCAAGGTGAAGTACAAGAAGCATTTTATTTCAATGGGAGCCTTGTTGAGTGTATTCGCAGGTTGAAGGCATATATATGTGGAAATTCAGTGGTTAAGATTATTGTCATTTAAGGGCCTAAGTGCCAAGCATTTTAAGTTTAAGCAATATATGATGATGTGGTGAAGTTTTAGTGTAAATTGTGTGTTAAAGTGTTGTGATGAGAATTTGGGTGGTATTGGTTGTATGATGGAGAAAAACCATGTGTTAGGAGGTGCTATATACTAGAGAACCCATGGCAAAATTTAAAGGAGAGCTTAGGTGTTTAAGATATTCCAAGGGAATTTAATGACTAAGGAAGTATTAGAATATTCTATAGGTTGTCTTGATGAAAAGGGTGAAGTTAAGATGTTTTAATGACTTATAATGACTTAGGTATCACCATGGAGGATTTATGAATCAAGAGAATGTATTTGAGTATTTAGGACTTAGGAAAAGTTGGTAAACAACTAGGAAGGAAGTTTAGGTTGTGAAGGAACATTAAGTAAATGCTTAAGAGAGTTTAGATAGTGAAAGATGCTTGGGAGATGATGTTATAGTGGTAAGGAAAACATTTGGTATAGTGGCTACATTAGGTATGAACCACCACCTAGAAACCTAGAGGAAAGCATTACAAGTGTTAGCATTATTACAAGGAAAATGCATAAGGACTAAAGTGTATCTTGGTGAATGATTTAATGTGTTTTGAGGAGGGCTTAAGGTGTATTTGAGGTGCCCAAATGAGGTTATAAAATATTAGGATATATGAGGAGAAGTTTGGAGATGAATGGGAATTTAGAAACAAGGTTCTGGAGCCGACCGACCTTAGGGACCGGACTTGCAAGGTCGGTCGGGCTCAGTTTACACTACCGGAAAATGTTTCTGGAATCGACCGACTTGGGGACCGGACTTACAAGTTCGGTCGGACCTGTATTTTGTGAAGGAATTAAGTCTCTGGAATCGACCGAACATGGGACCGGACCGACTTGGCAAGTTCGGTCGAGCTCAAATTTCCCACGGGGGAAACTCTCGGGAATTGACCGACCTTGGGGACCGGACTTACAAGGTCGGTCGGGGTAGAATTTTCAAACGGTGAAGTGTTCTGGAATGGACCGACCTTAGGTAAGGTCGGTCGGAAGTTCGGTCGGACCAAAATATAAAAAAAAGAAATTTTAAATTCTAAGAATGGTAATGGGTAATGAGGTATACCCTTGGTAGGGTGATAATGATTAGGACCCTAAGAACTTAAGGAATTAAGTTAAGATTAAGTATAAGTTTTAATGTTTAAAGTTAAGTTTGTAAGCTAAGTGGCAAGAACTTGAGAGGTATTAAATGGGAATCTTTAGAGACTAAGTGAGTTAAGTAAGGTGCTAATAACTAATGACCTAAAAGTGAATGAATGTTTTAGGTTTGTGAATTGGGACCCCGAAGGAGGTTAAACAAACAACGATCGACGGTGAACGGTACAGTCCTTCTTGTGACCTGCTTGCTAACGAGGTGTCCCTCGGCTTGTGTGCTATCTGTTTACTTGCTATGACTTAAATAAGATAAAGCATGCAACCGGTTATATTTATTCTCGTTGTGTTTGTGTTAGCCTTACACTAACCAACGAGACTTGAGATTGTTACTAACCAAGTTTAGTACTTACTGAGTTGAGGAAGAGTTAAGTTTGATGGTTAATGCCGTTAAGGCTTAGCTGGCACATGGTGTTTAAGATGTCTACTAACTGGAACTTGAGTGAGGAAACCCGAGACCGATCTCCGGTCATGCATGCTAAGGAAAAAGGGGGACGGTATCTGAATCAGATCCGCCCTCCGCTTAAGGACTTGTCTTCGGACTTGTAGCATAGGGCCGGTTGCCGGCTCAGCTACGCTGGACTCCCGTCCAGAGTAGGTGGCATTAAGATGGTGCGGTGGGATCACCTAAATCCCAGGTTCGAATTAAGCTACAACCAATCCCTTCCAGGAAAGGTTTGTATATTGAGATTAAGATTAAGATTGAGATTAAGATTAAGGTAAGGTAAGGAACTAAGATTAAGGAAAGAGGACTAAGGAGGGGGTTACTAACCCACTTGTTAAGGGAACGCTTTAGTCGTTCATTGGTTGTGAACTATATATGTTCATCTGTGGTTATTGTTATTGCACTTCATATTATGCTTGTGTATGTAATCAATTTCCATGCTATCAACAATTAGTCGTCGTAGCCCCGTTAGCTTGGGGGCCATGAGAGGGTGTACCAGCATTCGTGCTGACCCCCTCGGGGGCTATTTTTACACTTGCAGGTAAGAGGCCCATGAGGACGCACTACGAGAGTAGAGCGGTTAGTCTTAGGGTGGGACAATTATTTTGAGTTCGGGTTGCGCCTGTGCACCCGACTGTTTATATTAAACTGATGTAAGTGGAGATTATGTTTAAGATACTAGTACTCGGTGGTTGTGGTATTATGAATGTTGATGTTTAAGCTGGATAAAATTTTTGGATAAGTATTGTAAGCATTTAAGCCGGTATATTCTAACGATCAGACCGTGACAAGGTCCAGGTGTTGTTTATTTCCGCTGCAACGTATTCGATTAAGTGTTCAGATTGCGATAACCACGATAGGCTTGGATGGGGTGTTATAGTGTGTGTTTTCTTTTGTGATCTTGTGGTGTTTTCGAATGGCTAAAACCCCATGGTTCTTTATTTTTCTCTGATTTGGTGTGTGTAGCAGTTTGACAATCGTGGTGTTGTTTTTGCATAAATTCCTGCTCTGTTCGTCTTCTGGATAATGCAGTTTTCGCACTATCCGAACTTCGGTCCGAGCTTTGAAGTTCGGACAGTGTGTTTTGCCCTTCTGAATTTCAAACTCGGGGTATGTCCGAACATCAGTCCGAACATTGATGTTCGGACACTCCGCGTGACTTTTCCGTAAAACCCGCCCGAACATCGGTCCGAGCTTCGATGTTTGGACACTCTGAAATTCTTGGTCTGTTTTCAGTTCGACTTGTGTCCGAACATTGATGTCCGGACACAAGTTCGGACATTTGACAATCTCTGGTTTCTGAGTCTTGACTTGTGTCCGAACTTCGACGTCCGGACACAAGTTCGGACACCCCTCTGTTTTTGGCGTAACTTCTTCGTTTGAACTCCGATTTCAATGCCGTCTGCGGCGTTGGATTCCTTATGATCTTTACTACAGATTTATGAGCGTGTGGACGTGTTAAAATGCAAGTTTGCTTCTGGTTATGCAATCTTTCTATTTTGGGGACATTACACTTTGTTTCTAAGCCGTGAATGGCTGGGTCGAGCTATTCCGTGGTATACCATGTAGACGTCATTCTGAGTGTGGGTCATTCCCTTTCTGTTCTGTGGGGATGACGAACCCTTTCGCTCCTTAGAGTCATTTCTGCGTTGTCGAGAGACCTGTTATGGTCTATGGGTCTTCGACCCTTCTGAGTGTGTGCATTGTGTTTTGTCCCTTCTCTGTTTAAGAACTCTGATTGTTTCCGCACCGGGGACTCTTGTGTTCCATTCTGTTTCTGATTCTGAAAGCTTCTGACTGTTTGGGAAATTGTGACTAAAATGTTATCTGCTTCTTCTGGTTTCAATTGTTTTGAGCAACCTTACTGATGACGGTTGCTGCTTACTGGGCATAGTTGTGTGCTCACTCCCCTACTTCTAACATTTTTGCAGATTGATCAGCGAGGATCATCTTGAGTTCTGGAGCTATAGTGTTTAGCTTTTGTTGTTCGTTCAGAGTTTTATTTATGATGTTATAGGCCTCGGGCCTTACACTGTTTTGACTTCTGTTTCTGACTTGGATATGTATTGGGATTTTGTATTTGCTTCCGCTGTATTTAAGTACTTTGGTTTACAATGTTTATGTAAACTCTGTTTTGGGCCTTTATTGCATTTGAGTGTTTTGAGCCTTGCGTTATTAGGTAGTAATACGCGGCGTGTAATACCCTTAACTCTTAGGCCGGTTTTAGGGGTGTTACATACGTGAATAGTGAAATACGGTGAATAGTAAAATACGAGGCCGTATAAATGAATAGTGGAATACGGATGAATAGTGAAAAATATGAAAAACCTAATACAAGGTCCGTATAAGTCTAAAGTTGCTAACTGTGCAACTAAATAACTGCTAACGACGTTAGTATGTTAATAAATTAGAATTAAGCTTGAAAACGCTCCTAAATGAACGAACCCGTTTAACGATATACTATTATACCCGGGTTAACCTAGGAAGAGGTTTAAGGCACTGTTTGTTTGGATGGGAAAAGTAGGGGAAGGGAAGGGAAAATAAGTGTTTTGGCCCTCACCGGGGAATCGCACTGGGATGGGAAAATGTTTCCCCCTCGGTTTCCGTCATCTTTGTATTTTCGTTCCCTTTATGTATCTGACGGGAATGGTTTTTGAACGCGTGCTCTTCATAACTCTTCTGTTGATATTTCTCTGTACATTCAATAATAATTATAGCTATTGTTTCCTTTTTTATTTTAGGAACTTTTGAGTATAATATATGTAGATAGATTAGTTATTACAATGCAGATATCTACAATATTGAGTTTGATACATTTGTAACTTGTTAAATTATTTGAATGTTATAATTTTACTCAAAATATATAAAATAATATCATAGAAAATTTTTTGTACTTGTATATTTTTAATTAAACTTGTAGCTTACGTATACTATATTAAAATTAGAACTTTTAGAATTATATATACATGTATTTTTATTTTATATATCATTAATATAATTTTAATTATATATCTTTTAACAAAAAATAAGATCTGCTCATTATATATAGCCCTATAATAAAACAAGGTAAATAAATAATTGAAGATACAAATATCTTATTTTTGTTTTAAAACTACACAATCATTCCCGTATTTATTCCCATACATAACCAAACAACATACATATTTTCCCATTCCCTTTCCCATTCTCCTTGTTTTTCCATTCCCATTCCCTTTCTCATTTCCCTATCGTATCCAAACATTGCCTAAGTTGAAAAGAGAACCAAATTAGTTCTAAGACACAGGAAACTAATACTAGTTCTGGTTATAGATCTAGATAGTCGGAGGCGTTCGGCGGATTAGGTGAACGTGGTATTAAGAGCTAGCTAATCTCCGGTGTACGGTATGGGATTCTTGTAGCTTGCTTGCTAACGGGGTCTACCTCGGTTTGTGTGCTATGTGTTATTGTGATACGACCAAACAAGATTAAGCATGAAACCGATTTACTGTATTGTTATTGTCTGTCCATTGCACATTAACACGACTTGATTTAGAGCTTGTTCATTAACTATGTTTAGTAATAATTGTATAAGGTATAAATACTCCCCGTTGTTAGTTGGTTAATACCGAGAGAGGTTTAACTAACAAATTGTCATTGAGACTTCAACTAACTGGAACTTGGGGGGAGAGGAATCCGGGACTGACTCCGGTCATGCATGTTTAGGTTAGGAGGTCGGCATCTGTATCAGATCCGTCTTCCGCATATGGCTCGTGTACGACTTGTCGCTAGGATCGACAAACAGACCCGACCATCTCGAGTGAACAGTTCGAGGTGGGAGGCAAATTCAGGAGGCGCGGGAGGGTCAAGCCTACATCCCTCATAACTTAAGAATTAATGTTTATTAACCCAATGGAGCTAATAACTCATTGGCTAGGGTTACCTTGACCCGACAAAATAAACAATTCAGTTAGAGAACAACCAGTTCTTCTAAGAGAACGGTCGACACTTATAAGGCATGGTCGAACACGAGAACTAAACAATTTCAGGCCTCAGGGGTTAGGAATCTAACTTACTCATTAATGGGCGTCCATTACGACGTTCGATTTAATGGAGTTGTGAATGTTGCACATGGGCGTGTGTGTTTATCATCTATTCTTATTATTATCTGTATGAATAATCAACTGCATGTATACGACAAAGTAGTCGTGTGTAGCCCTGTTAGCTTGTGGGTTGCACATTTCTGTACCAGCAATGTGCTGAGCCCCTTGGGGCCTGTGATTTAAACTTTGCAGGTAGGTGCCAGACGAGGACTCAACCTGAGAGTAGGAGCGGGTAGAGTACTTAGGGTTGCTTTTACATTTGTTACACGAGTTGTTCATGTACACTCGTTTAGTAAATGGATGAGGTGTTAGTATGATGTATTAGGATATGAGATACTCGGTATAAGTTGTGGTTTATGAATTGTATTGTATAGATGCTCGAGTAATTATCCGGTTAGTCAGACCGTGACTTGTAAGAGAATAGGCCTAGTTGGTCACGTAGGTGACTAACGGCGGTAACACCAATTTAGTAGAACTTTCCGCTACGTTGTTAATGAACGAGATGGACTTAGGGCGACGATCACTGTATTTGGAGATGGGGTGTTACATTAATGCTCTAGGTTCATGAATTAACCTAGAATTCATGAATAAAGGCTTAAGGCACTAAATTTAGGAATTTACCCTAGAACCCTAGAATGGCTTTTGATCATGAATCAAGGGAGAGTTCCAACCACCATTTAGAAGCTTGAACCAATGCTCATACAAGGAAGGAAACAAGCATTTGAGAAGCCAAAAATCGGCCAAGTCAAGGAAGGGAGAAAAAATGAGTTTTTCTTGGATTTTCTTACCTTAAATGAAAGTGGAGACTCCCTAGCTCCACAAAATCTGGTTTTCTTCTCCAATGGGGCTATACCCATGGTGGTCAACTTCACCCATTTGAGATTTTGAAAAGAGGGAAAGGTAGCCCTTGATGAGGAGACCACAAATATGTATTTTGTTTTTTATTTGGAGCTTGGGTGTAGCCTGGGCAAGAGGAGTTGTGTGAGCTGCCATGGAAGGGAGCTCAAAAATCGTTCCAGGTAGGGGGAGGAAGAAAGCATCGGCTGGAGAGGAAAGAGGGGGGGGGGGGGAAATTCTGATGGGAGGAAGAGAATGAGCGGAGAGAGAGGGAAAAAGCAAATTGTACCTTTTTCCACCTTTTTGTTTTTATTTTACTAATAGCTAGTTACTAGTTGGGAGAGGATGATGAGTCACCCCGATTAAAAACCGGCCCCCTTATAATAATTGGGCAGGGGCGTTTTCGTCTTTTTACAAGAAACGCTCATAAACTCCCGGTTTTGGCACTATTCACTAACTAGGCCCGTTTTCCAGATTTTTCTCGTTTCTTTAATTTTAATTGTTCTTAGGCTTCCATTAATGTTTAATTATAGTTATATGGTCAACTACAATTTTTACATGTCCATTTAACTGCTCAAAGTCACGTTTTTGGGTTTTCTCGAAAAACGTGCTTTAGGACTCTGTTTGCGTATTTAATCCACTATATTGATCAGTTTTCTTCGGGAATTGTTCTCACATATTATTTAGGCATAAGCCCTAGGAATCCACCTAGGACCCTAATCGAGGTCACATACCTCCTACGGTTGCGTAACGCTCATTTTTACGTTTTGTGCCTTTTAAACGTTTTCTCTTTTCTTTTGGTAGTTTCTTCACCAAAGCTGTTTAGGCATCATTAGGCCTCTAAAATTAATATTAGAATATATTAATCACCATATTTAAGTTCGGGGTATTTCAGTGAGATTTGGTTTGCGTTGTCGTAGAAGCTTAGAGAGTCTTTTGAAAAAGGGTGGATTAAGGCACAATTAAGCACATAACATGCTGTATTGACTCTGCCCAGTAAGACAGAGCCAGTTGACTATCAATAAGCATGGTACACGCCATCTCAACCAAGTTCCTATTCTTGCGTTCAACGACTCCGTTCTGCTCTAGAGTTCTTGCGGATGAGACTTGATGGTCGACTCCTTTGTCCCTACAAAACTCATCAAAAGCCTTGTTGTAAAATTTAGTTCCCTAGTCAGTTCTCAGGGTTTTCAATATAAATGAGAATTATTTTTATCAGAACTTTATGAAGTTTGGCAAAATCAGTGAAGGTTCATCCTTCGTAGATAGAAAATTGACCCAGGTCCATCTAGAATAATCATCAACTATGACCAAAATGTACCTCTTATGACTTCGACTTTGAGTACGCATGGGACCAACAAGATCCATGTGAAGTAGTTCCAATGGAGAGCTAGTAGAGAGAGTTGACTTACTTTTGAAGGAAGACCGAGTGTGTTTACCTTTTATACATGCTTCACAGACGAAGTTTGTGTCAAAGTTTGTATCGGGTAAACCAACCACTAGGTCCTTACTTTTGAGTTTATTCAACAACCGGTGATTTGCATGACCGAGTCTGGTGTGCCACAGTAGTTGATTCTTGGAATGAACATTAAGACAGACTTGGTCATCCGGGTTGATTGAGTTCAAGCACAATTTGTAAGGATTTCCTTCTCTGCGTCCAATGGCTTTTAAGGACCCTGTACGCTCATCAAAAACTTTGCATCCAAAGATGAGAAAAGTACCAAATTGAATCTCTCACAAATTTGAGAAATGATTAACAGACTGTGTTGAAGTCCAGTGACCAGATGGACTCCATCAACTTTAAATTTGGAGGGGTTACCTATAGATCTAACTCCCATGATTTCACCTTGGTTGTTGTTTCCAAAAGTAACCTTACCTTCTTTGTAGGATGAAAGCGAATTGAATTGATTTGGATCTCCTGTCATGCGACGAGAACATCCACTATCTAAGTACCAGCAATCTTTATTCGCCTTCACCTACAAAACAGGAGATCATTTGTTAGTTTTGGGAACCCAGATGTACTTGGGTTCCCTTTTCGAACCAGATTGTTTCAATTTTTCACGAGCTTCAAGAATTAATTTGACTCTTTTGAGGTCAAAATGAAAGATCTCTATTTAGTTTATTACAGGCACTGTCCTGATGTCCAAGGTTTTCATAATAACCGCAATCTTGGTTGGAGGAAAATTGACATATTTTTGTTGTCCTTTCCATCAAGAATTAAAATTTTCTTTTTGCTATTGGCGCTTGGGTTTGTTTGGATTTGGACATGTTTTTGGGTATATCGAATTTGCCTTTATGCCACTTGGGCTACGATTGAGTGGATCCAACTCCAGATCATAGATTAATAATCTCTGCAGAGAGTTGTTACTCTATTTCGAAGATCGTCGCGATCTTGACTAACTTCCTTGATTTTGGAGTTAGCCCACTCAGGTAATTCGGAGGGAATGACCTATTTGATGAAATTGACTAGTTTGAGAGAGAGGATGTGCTCCTTTTGTTTCAGCTTTTGAGTGAGTTGTTTGACAGAAGAGTTTAGGGAAATGACTCTGGATTCAGAACTGTTCAACTCGTTTTGAAGGGCACAACATTTATCAGAAAAAATAGTGAGATCATGTTTGAGAGAGTCAATCTGAGTGAGTGACTCTTCCTGTTCACTTTGGTTGGATTATGTAGGCTCTTGACTTTGTCAAGCTCCTTTTTAAGGGAGTCAACGTGTCACCTAGAGTCTTGCAGATCCAGCCTAAGTGAGCAGGAGATAGTCTTATGTTCCTTAGCTTCATCTCTCAAAGCATACATAAGGACTTTTGAAATCTCGAGTTCCTCAGTTAACTCGGTGATTTTTCTATTGAGATCAGCCTTAAGAGAGTTAGTCTCAAAAACCATTTTTGAAATCAGCGTTAAGAAACCTCTAGGTGATATACGATAAAAATCTTTCTCAAGATGAGAGCGAGTTACCTCGTTGTCACGGATCATGGACTCGGTTGTATCATGCGCCATGAGACAAATTATGTCGCTTGATTCTACATCTTGATCGTCAGAGTCTGAGTCTCCCTAACCAACGGACACCATCAGTGATCTCCCTCGAGGCTTTCCGGACTGATTTTTGAGAAGGGGGCAATCCTTCTTGAAGTGGCCAGGCTTGTTGTAGTTGAAGCAACTGACAGAGTTGAAGATTTGTTTGGACGGGTTTGAGAACGACCGACTCTGTCAGTTTGGCTGGCTCTGCATGAATTTTTGAAAATTATTTACTATGAAGACGAAGTCTTCCATAGTCTCAGCCTCACTTTCTTCAACTATGATATCAACTAGCTCAGCCTTTCTTGTCTAACTTGGTTATCAGCAATATAGGCACCGTCTTGACTGTGATGAGTTGTTTTAACCTGCAAGGCTTGGTCATTTATAGAAGTGGTTTGACCAGAAGAGGAAGACGATGTATTACCGCACTTCTTTTGACATTTTTCTTGTACTTATCTACGAACTGCAGATAAGACCCCAAATCCTGGCAGCTCCATTTGGAAAGATCTTTGCAAGCTTTGGTGGACATTACGGTTTCAGCCCACTCTTCTTTGAGACTGTCGAGCAGCTTGTGCAAGACACTCTCTCTATCTGGTAAAATATTGACTTCCTGCATAGTAGTTGTTAATAAATAAAAACGACCAAGTACATCTTCCAAAGACTCACCAGGTTTTACAGAAAGTTCTCATAATCCATTCGCAGTTCTTGGGCCTTGCATTTCTTGAGTTCAGTGACTCCTTCATGGGTGGCTTAGAGGAGAGTCCAGATTTCATTTGCTGATTTGCAATGATTGACTCTTCTTTGTTCTAGAATGGACAGGCATGTGTAGATGGCTCGAGCCGCTTGACTATTCAGCTCATACCTTTTTCGATCTGCCGCAGTCCATGTAGATCGATCTGGATTGACTACGAGATCTCCTCCAATGACTATCTCCCACAGTTCAGAGTTGACTGACCCGATGTGTTGCTCCATCTCATTTTTCCAATGATCGTAGTTTGTGGATGTGAGCTTGGGATGTTCGAAGTGCATCTTGTTGTTTTGATTGGCGAAGAGGTCTGCCATTGCTATTTGATTGACTGTCAGGTAGAAGAGGCTCTGATACCACGTGTAGGATCGGACGGCTGACTCAAACCAACTCAAGGTCTTAGTCTGTGAGATGGTTTGACTCAATCGTGCTAGGTATGCGGAAGCACTGATGATGTGGAAACACTCAGTCGAACTAAGTGCGTAGAAGCAATTATTCAAACTTGTAATTTAGAACGGACTCAGAAGAACTAATTTGGAACAACACTTGAAAGATGAAGGACTCAGTGGAGCTCAACAAGATACACAAAATAAGCTTATTTTATTTCCTGATCAAAAACAAAACAACTTACAATGCCCACTCTGTAGAAAAAATCTACTTCGTGGTTTTCACTCACTCACCCAATACAATTCTGAACAGCTTGATGATAAGTGTAGTGAAACTAGGATCTTCCTAGAAAGAGTCTATCTAGAAGCTCTACCTGAATTTGGTATGAATTCTCTCTCTAAATCGGAAAGCAACTCTCTCTCTAATCTCTTACAATTTCTCAATCAGAAAGCACAAATAGAACTAACAAATGCATCTCTATTTATAATGTCTACAAGTTAAACGGCTAAGAGAGTTAGTTCCTAAAATGGTGTCGGAACTTACTTAGTGGGCGCGTGCTGAGAGTTATCGCGCTAGTCTTCAGAACTCCAGAGTCGACTGGGGCAACCTTATGACCGTTAGGGCGTTTGCACGTTGATGCGTTCGTTCCTTAAATGTCGCAACGGTGTGACAGAGTCAGTCATGCTTCTTTGTTTTGTGCAGACTCTGTTGTGTTTTATGCAGCGGATGCCTTCTTTGTGCTTTGTCGTGGACGAGTGACTCGGTCAAAGTGATTGACTATCTCAGCGTGTGAAATACCCCAAACCTGATATGTGGGTTAAAATACTAAACTATGGTATGTAAAGGCTAAAAGTGCCTTAGAGACATCAGTGAACAATTTAAACTATAGTAAATGCAATAAAGCACTAGGATACGGCTTGAGCAAAAACATGCTCTAAGCTATGAGTGAACTTGGTTAGGACCCAAAGAGCCTACCAAGACTTAATAATATTCAATTATGATTTAATAGGGCTAATTAAGTCCTTAGGAAACCTTGGTAGACACTGGAACCAAACAAAACACAAGAAAATACCTTAAAGTCAATATGAGCAAAATGTGCTCTAAGCTTGGGATAAATTTGTATAAGACCTAATGGTCATACCTATACCTTATAAATATGTTAATGAACATATTAAATCAATTACCAAAGAAAACCAAGCTTGAAAACAAGTTAAAAACAAAAAGTGCTTTAAGGAGTCTTAAAGCACGTTTTTGAAAAATTGTCTTGTAAATGAGTTTGGAATGGCTAAATGTCCATCATTACTCTTTAATTAACATGTGTACTATATAGTATCACATTTGGAAGTCTATATCAATGGGAAATCAAAAATTTCACTTCTATGTGCCTTGTTTTTGTGAATAGTGATTTTTATAAGCTAGTTTGTAACATATGTTATCATAAGTAATTAAATTGACAAACAAAGACTATAATACCCTTAGTGATAAAGGGGGCCGGTTTTTGTAGTAATGAGTCACCAAACATGTTAACTTGTTAAGTAAATAAAGATGACTCATAAGTTACTATTTGCTTTAAGTTATAAATATCTTCAAAGCAAAACCAATCTCACTTCTCTCATTTCTTTCTTCATTTCACATGGTTCCCTTCTTCTTCAACCTCTCTTCTTCTTGTTCTCTCACGGTAATACACCAACACCACCATTAACTCCATCTTTGACCTCTTGTAAAATTTAGCTCACTTATCCAAATCAAAACAAACACCACCATTCTCTTCCTCTCATCAAGCTCTTCATTTCTATCTTCTCAAAACTTCAAGAGCTCCATTTCGGTGCCAAGAGGAATCACCATGGGAGGAGCTTAAGCTTGTGTTTCTACATATTATTACTCTCCTTTGCTTCAAGGTAAGGAAACTCAAAGAAAAATGAAGTTTCCTCCATGTTTTTACCTTGACCGAAAATCACCATTAATGGTGCTCATTGTGTTGCTTTGTTCTAGCTCCATTTGAATCTTTCAAGGACTTGGTGGAGTCCTTTCTTGGTAGATATTCCAATTCCCTTCAAAGACCAAGGTAAAACAACTATCTTAATGCTCTTTGAACAATGTAAAACCTAGGGTTTACAATGAGATTAAGCTTGGAGCTTGAATACTCATCACATTGTTTGTGTAATGTTTAGAAGTTGACAAGCAACTAAGCTTAGCCGATTTTTAAACAAGGAAACAAGAAAGAAGTTTGTGAGGAAAAGAGGTAAATATGCTATCTCAATGTGGTTTAATGCCTTAGGAGAAATGAGCTTATAATGCTTGCTAAAACTACCTAAAGAGCAAATGGTGAATGACTTAGTAAAGTGTTCTCAAGGAGACTAGTAAAAGAACATATGTCTTGGTGTATGTAATTGCAGGTCAAAGGCTTATTTATTATGGAAATTCAGTGTTTAAGGTTTATGCAATTTAAGGGCCTAAGAGCCATGTTATTTAAGGGCCTAAGTGCCAAGCAATTTAAGTTATGCACTATATTGTGATGTAGTGCTTAATGTGTGAAGTTTGTGTATAAAAATGTGTTTGATGGATTTTAGGTGTTCTTGAATGAAATAAGGTAAAAACCTAAGTGTTTGGATGTGAGTATATACAAGAGAAGCTATGGCAAAATTTGGAAAATGTGTAAGAAGTTCTAAGTGTTTTAAGTAAGTTTTGGTGAACTAGGAAGTATTAAAGGTGAACAAATGTTTTACTTGGGAAGAAAACATGTATTAAGGTGATTTAGAGTGATGCAAGGATTTAGGTGTTACCTTGGAAGTTCTAGGAATTCAAGGTGTGTTTTGAGAATGTATTTAAGTCTTGGAGAAGTTCGTTTAAGGTTTAGGTAACGTTGATGAATAAGGAGGGAATGATGTTTAGGCAAGGGTTTTGAGTAAGGAATTTTAAGAAGTTGTGAAAAGGAGATTTAGTTACTAAGAGGAGATGCTTGGGAGATGATGTTATGAAGGTGAGGAAGCATTTTAGTGTAGTGGTCATTTAAGGTGAAACACCACTTGGAAAACCAAAAGGAAATGTTACAAGTGTTAAGAGATTTGATAAGAAGATTGAGTAACAAGTTGGACAATGTTTTAAGGTGAATCAAAGTGATATTCTAGTATTAGAATATGCCTAAGTTCATGTATGAAGCTTGGGTAGTCAATGGATGAAGAGAATAGATGAAACAAAACTTGGAAAGTGAAGTTCTTGGCTGTCCGAACTACCGTCCGAATGTGGACGTTCGGACGTGCCTGTGTGCGCGTGAATATTCTGATCTTCGAACGGCGTCCGAACTACCGTCCGAACATGGGAAGTTCGGACACACCTATTTATTTCTCCGGTTTGGCCTCGAACAGCGTACGAACTTGGGAAGTCCGGACGCAAGTTCGGACATTCACCAGTTTGCACCCATAGAGTCTCGAACGGTGTCCGAACTTGGGAAGTCCGGACACAAGTTCGGACAAGGCGCTGTATGGACCAAAAACATTGTTTAAGGTATGGAAATGATGTGTAATGATGGGGATTGATGGTTAATGATGTTATGAGGTTGTTAAGGACATGTTAGGTGAGTTTTAATGACAATTAAGTGGGTGAAAAGTTGTAATAAATATGAAAGTAAAACAAGTTAAAAAGTGAAGTTATGTAACTAAGTTAACGGGGAAAAGTTATAAGCATTAGACTTTAAATGATCATGTTACCCCGATGTTAATAGAAATACATGTAATGTTGTCAGTTGTTCGAGAATTGCTCGAGGAACATAGGTGAACGTGATAAAGTGGACTCGGTGACAGGTATGGTTTTCTTGCAACCTGTGTCCTACCGGATTACACCGGCTTGTATGCCAATGTGTTTTTCTGTGTGTTTGCCACGTTATAAGATAAATCATGAAACGAGTTTACAGTCGTTATTGTTGTTGTATGTTTACGTGCCGATACCGGTAACCTCAAATGCGCTTGAAGGGCTAGTTAACCACTATTAGGTAAACGTAAGAGAACGGTATCCGGTAATAACGTTTCCGACCTAAGGAACGTTCTAACCACGGCTATGCGTGAGCTAGTCATGTGATGTTTGTGTGTGATGTTTGTGTGTGAATGTATGACTCTCCCTTCCCTTGTGTGTGTCTAACAAGACTTAACCCAATGTTGTGATTGTTTAATTAAGTTCAATGTTGAACTTCTAACAAGTGCTAACGGGGGAAGTGAGGAGTCCGGTCTGTTCCGGCCACGCGTGTGAGTATGGGGGTCGTTGTCATAGCAGGTTCGATCCTCTCCGTATGTTATGGTTGTTTTCCAATTTGGTTCCCAACCTTCCCTTTAGCTTAACCAAGGCTATTACTGACTCACGTCGGGCCACAGGGGCATACTATGTTATGTTTGTTCGGTGTGCTTGGATCACTATATCCGAGACACCTTGTGTTAAGTTATCCGTTCATTTAACGAGACGGTAACGAGTTATGTAACGAGCTTATCATGAGACTGGCAACATTCTCTAGGCTCACCAGTGTATAAACAATGTTTGGGTCGGTTCCTAAGAGAACCATTCCCGTTATGTTATGTATTTTTGTTGTGATGCAAAATCTATTGCGGTGTTATGATGTGCACGTTGAAACGTGCAAAGTGTTGTTATGTGTTGTTATGTAGTGTATGTTATATGTTGTAAAATGTGGAGTATGTGGATCATGGATATGAATCCCAGTTTGTGAAAAGAGGCGTTTAAGGATAACCCGATTTAAGGGTAAGTGTCGTCTATTAAGGAAGTATCTCCATTAGAGGAGGAACACTCTAGGGATAATGAATACCATGAGTGACTTATCAAGTAAGGATATATTATCCGTTTGTTGAGCCCGTTGAGGCGAAATGATTATGTGTTGTGTGTTACAGTTGCATGCATGATTTAAATATAATCAACTGCATGCTAAGACGACAACTAGTTGTGTGTGGCCCGGTAGCATGTGGGCTGCGGGATTACCATACCAGCAAAGGTGCTGAGCCCCTTGGGGGCCACCCTTTCTCTTCTTTTCCTATTTCAGGTACAGAGAGCTGGAAGCCGTTCGAGAGTAGGACGGGGTAGTCGTTGTACATGGGTAATCATTTGAGTGTATATATACAGTAGGTGTAGTAAGACCGAAATTGTTGTCGGCATCAGTTTATAAATACTCGGTATAGTTGAAAGGTGTATGCTGTTGTTGTTGTTAATAGAAAGGGATAGTAATGTGTAGTCGCTCGGGAATTTAGCCCATCAGACCGGTACAATGTATGTGTATTAGCCTTGTTAGCCACGTGGGTGGTTAACGGCGTGTAACACCAAGAAGTTAAGTAATGTGTTGAAGTTGTTTTCCGCTGCAGTTTGTTGTTAAGTGTGTATGTTGTTGGATGGGGTGTTACAAAAAGTGGTATCAGAGCGAAGTATCGCTCTGATGACTGAATTACCGAGCTTAGGAAGTACCGAGTTAGGATTTTAGTACTCTGGGTTAAGGGTTGAGTGATAGCGTGAGAGATACGCTAGATAGGAACTACCAGTGAATACTGGAAACCTACTATATCCTTCCCGCCCTCCACAATCCCTGTTATATAACTTGGGAAACAACGCCAGAGAGATGGAAGTCCACTCTTACTCGGGAATACCCGATCTGGCTGTTATTAAACACATCTAAAGGTACGGAGAACCTGTCATACGGTAGATCCCGAAAACTGGGAATCCCGGAGACGGTTCCCATCTAAACAGTGTTAACCGCATTTCATAGCGAAGAGCGAAGAATCAGTGTACAGAAGAATAGAATTTCCGGCAACCTGGGTAGACATGCAGAGCAGTCGAGAATAACCAGCTTGCAACGCACTGACCGTGCAACAGGCAAGAAGTGGATTAGTGAAACCCGAGACGAATGTCTATGGGACCACAGTTGATAAGTAATACACCAACGGTATACCAACCAACTAAGGAACTATAACGTAGTGCCCAAACAAGAGACAAGTCTCAGTAACCACGACGATGCGTGGAACGGGCTACAAAGAGAAAATAATGCTAAGTAAAAAGGGGACTCCAAGAATGGGAGACACCCCAGTTGATAACTATTATGTGAATACAGTGAGAAGTTACCCAAAGGTTTTTCGAGACCGTAAGATCATGTGAGGGCCAACAAGGCCATTGATGACGGTGCGGGCAAAAACAATACCACAACCGGTATGTGTTAAACCGATAGCCAGTTAGTATGGCGCACTTGCCATGGCAAGTGCTGCTATAACAGGGCTGTTCGGGAAATTTATAACCACTACAAAGTAATGGGTAAAGTACTACGAAGTTTAGTGTGATCATAGTGACCATGGAAGGGCTTAACAGCCTGACCTTTGTAATTGGAAGTACACAGTCAGCAAGAAGCTGGACATGGTTAAGGTAAGAAGATGTTGTGAAACCATGAAAATTTTTCCTTTAAACCCAAATTTATTCGAACTCTTTCTTTCAAAACCCAATTTTTCTTTCAAACCAACACTTCTTTCCAACCTTCTTTTAAACCAAACCAGTAAAACCAAGAGCAGTTGATAAGATACAACAGTGGATGAACTTTCCCTCGATTAAGATCGGGAAGCAAGGAATGAATATTGTCACGGGACAATATAAGGGAGTTGACAACAGAATACTTCACCTAGGCGTGTGACGGACACTACGAGTGTACCAACTGAATTGTGGGACGACCGCACTCCGATTGGAGCTTGTGGGCCTGACAGACCTACTTATGGGTTAGTTGGGTAAGTAGTAATGTATCAGTAGGGTACCCCACATATGTATACAAGTAGAGTCCGGAACACGGGAAGTAGTCGACTCCATACTACGGTCAGCAGTATAAGTCAAACAAGAACTAAGGATTACCATGAATGGTTGAAGTAAGGAACTCAATTAAGTTAACGAGATTAAAAGGATTAGTGAATTCCTTCCAAGGAAATGTTTAAGATTCAGGAGGCGCGAAGTGCACTAACTGTTATGTAAAGACATCACACATGTCTTAAGAATTCCGAGGGATAAACATGTTAGCTGGAACGTTGACCCAGCCTGTGCATGGCAAGGCAGATGCCTGATGTGGACACATTAATGTGCAATGAACGGGATGAAACTCCCAGAATGAGTACCTACACTACCAGGAAATGCTGATCTTCACAGAAGGAGATAATAAGCCAGCTAAGAACGCAAAACGGCGTGGCTAACTGAGTATACCAATGAGTGTGAACCCGATGTAATGGCATAACTTAGCAACACCCAGGAGCAGTCCTTGAAGGGTGTTCGCATCAACAATCGTTGCATGAAAGGACGTGACAGAAACACGAGGGTTGAAACTAACACCCAGTTTAGACATAAATTGTCAGGAGACGGACTGACAATCCTAAGGGGGCATTCCATGAAAGGAAACGTGATGCAACGACCTTGTCATGAAGCCCAATATAATATCCAAATCATAAAATGTTGCATAGAGAAATAAATGAATGTGGACAGCTTACGACGAGCGCAGCTCAAGATAATAAGGCTTATAGGCCACAAATAAAATGTGTTATGTAAATTAGATTGATTGCAGAAGTTTATGTTATATAAATGAATAGAGTGGAGAACGAACCACTACACTAAGAGTGGGGATACCTCTCGATGCTGTGAAACCGCTGGAGCGGTAGTTATGTGAACTAAGCTCAAGAAATATGTTAAGGATGGACAATATTATTATTATTTGAGAGCAATTAGTTTAGTAGTATGTGTGTATAGAGTGAAGCACCGAGCTAAATAACGCCGGTTTGTGACTCGAACGATTGATGCTCAAAGAGCATTCAGTAGTCATCCAAATGAGTGATGAACCATAATGTGAATAACGTAAGTATATGTGTGGAAGTTAATGTGACAGTAGATACGATATAAGCTGATGTTATACAAGGAGTAAGAGCACGGTGCGCAGCAAGCGACCGTTGTATAAGTATTGTTAAACGATAATGTAACAGATAAGACCAGTTATGAGTTAAACTCAGTGGAGATACAACAGTAAGTGATACCAAACAAACTAGGCAGTAAGCCAGTAGCCAGTATTACGAGATCAAAATCTCAGTGAAACACAGTGTGAATTCCATGGCGAATCGCATAAGGGATTTACTGTCAAGAGTTTACGCCTCTGCACTCTGTATGACTGAGTGTTTTGGTATTGCACTTGCGCAGTAATGATCAAGTGGGATAGCTAGGAATTGGAAACATGTTAATTGTGGAGAAATAATGTTATAATGGTCGATGCATAGGAAATGCAAGGCCGCACCAATAAAAAGTACTTGTACAAAACCAAATGTGGAGACATGATTAACAGTAAGTGACTATAGTAGCACTAACTGCCAAATATCGGTATGGAATATACCCCAAATGTTGTAAATAGCTGAGAGAGCACTACACACTAGGTAGTAGCTCAATCTCAACCGACAGTAAGTCGGAAGGGAACAAGTCAATCATTGTGAAATACATAGCTGTATACACAGTAAATTGTTATGGAAGTGGATAGAAAGTTTATAACTCACCGAATTCGCTAACGGTAAGATATACCACGCGTCGGTTGAGAAACCATTGTTACCAAGAGGAAGGTGACAATTGGGGATGTGCAATACAGTAAGAATAACAAATGGGGCAATTAAGCTCTACAGTTATTAGAGTTTCGCAGCAGAAACTAGTGAGCCAGTGATTCAAGTGTTGAATGTACATGGTGAACACGAGTGAATGGCTAATTATTAACGCCTAGAAGCCTAACAGGCCAGAATCGAAACCAACTAAGAGTTTAAACAAACTCCAATGAGAATTCTTGGTTTAGGAACTAAACCGCCAATATGGTTAAGATCCTCTAATCAGAATCCATTGTGTAATAGACCGCGTGGAAGTTAAAACACTTCACGACTGCAGAACATTTTAAGCCAATGTTTAGCGATTGATTACGTGGGCGTAATCCCTTTTAAGGGGGGTAGAGCGCAAAACCACTTAGTGTGTATTACCGTACAAGTGTACGTGATTTGTGTTGTGCATAGCACAAAATAATTTGTTTTGATGATTGGTGTGTGTGTTATGTAAACATACGCGTTCATTCAGGGTTTAATTGTGGAAATTGCGCACAAAAGATGCGAATACCATTGTGGTAAGTGTGTGCATTTGTTAACAGTTATGTGTGATAGTACAAGTGTGGGGAGTAGAGAAACTCCCGGGGGAACAAAAGCCCCGACAGTGTATAAATGTGAAATGGTGTGTTGTATTTTGATAAAATATATGTGTATATATATACTATATAGTGATTCATGAAAGAATACGAAACTGACATAGAACCTAGTGAGAATGAGATTCCCTAGGTAACAGCAGAGTGGATTTATCGTGAGTGATTAGAAGAGGGGTAGTTATTAAAAGAAAGAAATTAATACTCAAAATATCCGTCGGGCTGCAAATTAAAACCCGGTCGTAGTAGTGTAGAAGACAGAAGCGGCCGGGGTCAAACCGTGGGACTTATAGCGAGCTAAAGTAGTTCCTAAGCTTGTCACAAAAGGGGGGAAGTTAATTGACTTGTTTTTTTTAGAGAATTAAAGGAGCAGATTAAATTACTGAGTGCAGATGAATTAAGTGGAACTCCGGGTTCAGGTTTTATATAATCTGATTAATTATGCTATCTCTACCGGTTTAATATATTAGTTTGGCAAAATTCCTGTTATTATCCTAAGGACTAAGTCATAGACCCTTAAGAACTCGTTTACCAGAAAATGCTCGGTCTAATCAAGGTTCGAGCAAAACTATGTAAACGGACGTTAAATTCAAGGAATTATAATTGCATATGTAAATACTAACTTATTAAATCATAATAAGTTTTCTCCAGATTTACGGCTTAAATAACCTGTCTATTTATCACCTGGTCTGATCAAAATAGACTTAGGAAAGCGTTTTAATAAATTCATGTAATTTATTAAAATGGTGAGTGAAAACCTTTAAGCGTAACAAACTGTATTTATTTTAAAACCGGTAGAAATATTATTACATAATTAAACAAACCATAATTAAAAACCTTGCCCGGAGTAAATCCTCCTTAGCCAGACATATTAACTGGTAATAAATCTGACACAGGTTGGACGTAATAACAGCACGGAGACGTGATTAATGAATGGAGAAATGGAGAGGTCGAAGAGTGAAACATGTACGTAGTTATTATAAGTGAAGTGGGTGAATTGAGAATTAGAGAATGGGTATGAGATGTACGTGAGTGTTTAACTGGAAGAGAATGAATGAGGTGAGTGTGAGTGATTTTCTGGTTTTCTCCGTGCACTCGTACAAGGTTGCAGTGGATGGTTATTTATAGAAGAAAGGAAGACTACGTAGAAGACTTGCAGTTGATTGCCTCTGTTGATTTCTTCACTGATTGAAGCATTGATTGCTTCATTTAATGCAGGGGGCAGGAGCTGGATACGCGTGAGCGAAATAACGTAGGCGACGGCGGGGTAGATAGATAAGGCGAGTTGCAGAGTCGCGCGAGGAAGAAAGCTATGTTTCGGGCGCGATTTTATCTTGTCCGCCTGTAAGACCGCCTGATAAGTGGCGGTGGTAGAGGTGGTGATGTCCGCCTGGCGGACCGCCTGATAAGTGGCGGTAGTGGTAGTGGTGTCCGCCTGGCGGTTGCATGTGAGGAGACCGCCTCATAAGTTGCGGTAGTGGTGGAGAGGACCGCCTCATAAGTGGCGGTAGTGGTGGAGAGGACCGCCTGGCGGTTGCATCAGAGAGGACCGCCACTTCTTGGGCGGTTGCAACCATTGACCGTGGCCTATTTTCCTTCAAACTTTGACCGGCTCTAGATTCTTCGTTTGGACTCCGTTTTCTGAGCCGTTTGTGTCTACGCGTCGTCTCTTTGTCTACTTCACTCCCGGCTTGGTTTTCCTCATGTTAAACCAATAATTTTGTGAGATAAACAATAAAACATAAACTAGAGGAAAACTAACCGAAGTGGAGAAATGAGCAAGAAAAGTGCTAATATTATACATGAAATACACCTAAATAACATGCTCATTTAGACACTTATCACACCCCCACACTTATCTTTTTGCTTGTCCTCAAGTAAAACCATGTACCTAAGCAAGTAGGAAATGCTCAATACTAACAAATATTATTATGAAGGGTAGGATAAAAAAGTCAATAGTTTATGATCTCTAAAACTTATTGAGGAGTGTGAAAAATTATCTGCTGGTGGCATAGGTGTGCTCAAGGTAAAACAAAATAGAGTTTCGGGGTATGATCTAAGGTACTTCAATGTTTCTTTTGTTTTGGTGACTCCGAGAACTTTTACCATGGCCAACTTCTCTCAAGAATGGGCATTGAGGAGAAAAAAAAGGAAGAAAAGATTTATGCATTTGCTTCACTTTTGCATGAGATGAGAAAATGTAGGCATACGCCTTTGTATTCAGAACACTCAACTCTCTTTTGTTGGTTACCAATGGTGTCTCGAAAGTCCCTTATTTTTTTGTATACTCTTCTTCTTTTTTTTTAACAGAGAAATACCCCTTAGCAATCCCTAAGAGAGAAGACAGAAAGAAACCCTGAGCAATAAAATCCAACCATTTGCAGATTATTTGGTCACACCGCATATAAAAATGCTCCTCAAAAGTAATCAAATGTAAAATTTTTTAAAAATTTGTACCCTTTATCCTACAATTCATAATAGTATTTGTTTTTAAAGAGAACAACCTACATTAGCAGGGTACATAATTCAATTTTTGAACAAATGCGAGGTAAGCAGAAGATAAGCAGAGAGATTACAATTTAAGCATAAAATGTCCTGACAAGGCTCTTCCCCCACACTTAAGCTTTGCAATGCCCTCATTGCGTAGATGAAATAAAATTAATAGGGCATGCAATTAGTAAAGGAAAGAGTGTACTCCCCAGATTTCGTAGAGTGTGTAGAGCTCCCCCACACTTGAGTGTTGCTGTGGAATGTCATGAATTAACCTGTAAAGAATATTCTACACAGCGAGAAGAACTCAAGTGAAGCCTGCATTTTATTATAGCAAATAAAAGGGAAATATAGTACAAAAAGGAAAACATATTAAATTAAAGGAAAGATAAAAGATAGATAGTGGGTTGCCTCCCACCGAGCTGCCCGGGTTTAACGTCTCTAGCTAGACGTATTTGACCAAGTTTTAGTTTGGAGAAGATTCGAGGGCGAATTGTCCTGCTGTTCTTGGACAAAATAAGTTGCAGATAGGTTAGTTGAAATATTGGAATGAGAATTATACCTTTTAAGACGTGCCCCGTTGACCTTGAAAGTTTCGCCTTGTTTGTTCTGGAGTTCAAAGGCACCGTACGGGGTCACTAACAATTTGAAAAGGGCCGGCCCAATGTGACTTGAGCTTCCCAGGGAAAATCCTTAATCTCGAGTTTATAAGAGAACCCAATCACCAATTTCGAATTCCTTCTTGAGGATCATCCTGTCGTGGAACTTTTTGGTGCGCTCTTTATAGATCTTAGCATTCTGGTAAGCCTGATCTCGCAGCTCTTCTAATTCGGTAAGTTGGAATTTCCTCTTCTCTCCTGCAGAAGTCATGTCAAAGTTTAGGGCTTGATTGCCCAATACGCTTTATGCTCCATTTCTACAGGAAGGTGGCATGCTTTTCCATAGACCAGCTTAAAAGGAGACATCCCGATGGGAGTCTTGAATGCAGTGCGGTAAGCCCAAAGCGCATCATCCAGTTTAAGTGCCCAATCCTTTCTCGATGAGTTAACCGTCTTCTGAAGGATCCATTTTAACTCTCGGTTGGAAACTTCTGCTTGACCGTTTGTCTGGGGGTGATAAGGTAAAGCTACCTTGTGACGTACCCCGTATTTGACCATAAGTGCTTCGAATAAACGGTTGCAGAAGTGTGTTCCTCCATCACTAATAATAATCTGGGCACGCCGAAACGGGTAAAGATGTGCTTTTTGAGGAATCTGTTACTGTCTTTGCATCGGCATGATGACACGGTATAGCTTCCACCCACTTTGACACATAATCAACTGCCACTAGAACTATTCGTGGCCCTGCGAGGAAGGGAACGGTCCCATGAAATCTATGCCCCAACAATCAAAGAGCTCTACTTCTAGTATCCCTTGTTGCGCATCTCATGTCTCCTGGATGTGTTACCCATTTTCTGACAATTATCACATTGTCTGCAGAATTGGTACACATCTTTATGAAGGGTTGGCCAATAAAAACCTGAGGCCAGGATCTTAGCAGCGGTCCTCGTGGGTCCATGGTGACCTCCGGCTTCCCGAGAATGACAAAAGTGAATGACGCTCGAAACCTCTTCTTCCGGGAGACATCGTCGAATCAACCCATCAGCACTAACTCGGAACAAGTACGGGTCCTCCCAGAAATAATGCCTTGAGTCAGAAAGAAATTTCTTCTTCTGGGAGTAGGAAATCATAGGGTACTGTTCCTGAGACTAAATAATTGGCCAGGTCTGCGTACCATGGCTCCTGTACTTTGGTGATGGAGAAGACAGTCTCGTCGGGGAAGAATTCGTTGATGGGCACACTATCCGTAGGAGTCACCAACCTAGAGAGATGGTCGGCGACGACATTCAGTTTCCCGCTCTTATCTTTGACTTCGATGTCAAACTCTTGAAGTAGAAGAATCCAGCGCAATAGCGAGGCTTGGCTTCTTGTTTCGTGAATAAGTATTTGAGAGCGGAGTGGTCTGTATGCACGATGACTTTGCTTCCCCATAAGTAAGATCTGAACTTATCGAGGGAGAAAACTATAGCCAAAGTTCTTTTTCGGTGGTCGTATAGTTTTTCTGCGTCGTCGTTCAGTGTTCTGCTAGCATAGGCGATCACTCTCAAGATTTTCTCTTTCTTTGGCAAAGCTGCCCCCACGGCATAGTCACTTGCGTCACACATGATCTCAAAAGGAAGAGACCAATCAGGTGGTATGACCACAGGTGCTGACACCAATTTTTGTGTTATTTTTGGAAGCAGCTGAACATTTTCATCAAAATGAAACGGGGCATCTTTCTGTAGCAGGTCGGTCAAAGGTTTGCTGATTTTGGAGAAGTCCTGAATAAACCGCCGATAAATCCTGCATGCCCTAGAAATGCTCGTATATCTCGAACTGTAGTTGGTGCTGGTAACTTCTCAATAACCTCTACCTTGGCTTTATCCACCTCTATCCCTTTTGCTGATATTTTATGTCCAAGGACGATCCCGTCCTTGACCATAAAATGACACTTCTCCCAGTTTAAGAAGATTCGTATCCTCACACCGTCTCAGGATCAAATCTAGTTGTGCCAAGCATTTGTCGAAACTAGAGCCATAGACTGAGAAATCGTCCATGAAGACTTCTATGCTCTGCTCGATGAAGTCAGCAAATATTGCTTGCATACATCTCTGGAAGGTAGCAGGGGCGTTGCATAGACCGAAAGGCATTCGTCGGTATGCAAAGGTACCGTAAGGACAAGTGAAGGTTGTCTTGTCCTGGTCCTCAGGTGCGATTGGTATTTGAAAATAACCCGAGAACCCATCTAGAAAACAGTAGTACTCTTGCCCTGCAAGTCGTTCCAACATCTGGTCGATGAAGGGGAGAGGGAAATGATCCTTCCTGGTGGCCAAGTTCAAACGCCGATAATCAATACACATGCGCCATCCTGTATCTTTCTTTGAGGGATAGTCTCTCCCTTTTCATTAATAACAGCTTCGATGCCCCCCTTCTTAGGGACAACTTGAACAGGACTGACCCATGGACTGTCAGAAATTGGATAGATGATGTCTGCGTCAAGGAGTTTCAGAACCTCCTTTCGAACTACCTCCTTGAGGTTAGGGTTTAGCCGGCGTTGAGGTTGTCGGATAGGCTTGAAGTTTTCCTCCATGTAAATATGGTGCGTGCAATAGGAGGGATCAATTCCTTTGATATCAGCGATAGTCCACCCTTGCTGTCTTGTGCTTTTTAATACCTCAAGTATTCGTTTCCTCCTCCAATTCAGAGAAGAGGAAATAATGACAGGCAAATGGTCATTTTCAGCTAGGAAGCATACTTGAGGTTAGAGGGTATTTCTTTAAGCTCGAGTTCAGGTGGTTGTTCTGATGGAATTGATTTTTGAGGTTTTCTGTCGAGTTCTTCGATTGGTGGCCGGAACGATTGATAACCAGCCCTTCCTTTTCTACGTACGCCAGCATGGCGTTAACTTCTGGATCCTCCATCTTTTCTTCTAGAGAAGTAAGTAATACTTGCTCTAGGGGTTCAGTTTCAGCTTCCTGGATGGAAGATGGAAAATACGTGTCCTCCTCTGTAGCAAAATCGCCTTCCTCCTCCTCGTCATCTGTGAATCCCACCGTCTTAGCATGAGGAGAAAAGTTTGAGCTTTTCTTCATCATTTTCTGCATGTCGAATTCAATCGTCTCATCTTCGTACCGAAGAGTGATTTTCCCGTCGTGGACGTCAATGATAGCTTTGGCGGTACTTAGAAACGGTCGACCTAGAATCAGGGGAACCTCGACATCGTCATCCATTTCTAGAATGACGAAATCAGCTGGAAAGATGAAGCGAGACACTCCAACTACCAAATCTCGGACTATGCCCATGGGCTTGATCTCTGATCTGTCTGCTAGTTGGAGTTTAAAAGGAACCGGTTGCATTTCTCCTCCTTTAACTTTCAAGAAGGTGGCGTATGGCATGATATTAATGCTGGCTCCTAGGTCGCATAGACCACTTCCACAATCCACCCCACCTATAAAGCACGGGATCACGGGATTTCCCGGATCTGTTTGTTTAGGAGGGAGTGCTCGAAGAAGGGCTGCAGAACATCCTCTGTCAGGTGCACTGTCTCTTTTCCAGGTTTCTTTTTCTTCTTTGTCAAGAGATCCTTGAGGAATTTTGCGTAGTTAGGCATCTCTTGCAAAGCATCGATCAGAGGTATGTCGAGGGTCAGTTTCTTGAAAATACTCAAGAACTTGGAGAACTGCTCATCAAGATGTTTCTTTTTCATTCTGTTCGGAAATGGGAGTTCATTGTTTTTATGAGTGGAGGTTGGGATGTCGATGGTAATTCGAGATGGAGGTGGAGTAACAGGAGTAGGAATTGATTTCTGAGGGAGGTAAAGTTGGTTTGGTGGTTTCATCAACATTGATGTAGGAATCTTCAAGATTTTCTTTTTTTCTTTCCTTTGCTGGTGGCAAGTTCCCTTCCACTCCTTAAAGAGACTGCACACAAGTTTGTTGATTGTGATGTGCCATCGTCTATAAGGACTGAATTTGCTTGTTCCTTCGGATTGGGATTAGTCTGTGAAGGGAATTGACCAGGTGGTCTTTGTTGAGTGAGTAGCTGTTGGATTTGAGATTGCAAGGCTTTTTGGTCTTTGCGCAGAGCTGCGACCTCTTCTTGCGTTCTCGTGATTTACCCATCATCGCCTTAAACATTTCCTGCATCTGAGACATATCAGACTCAGGATTCGAAGGAGGTGGAGCTGGTCGGCTCGATGAAGCTTCATTGCCATAAGGCTGTTGTTGATATTGCCTTGGGCCTCCTTGGAAATTGGACTGAGGTCTGTAATTTTGGGATGTTTGTAGGGTATGTGGGTTTGGATATTTCCGGTGTTTGAGTAGCTAAGGTTGGATTGCATGTTACGTTGCCATGGTTGTCTGTATCCTGAATTGTTGGTGATGTAGTTTGCTTCCTCCGCTGCTTTCATTTCTTGTAGTTGGGGGCATTGATCGTAGTCATGAGGCCCGCAACATTGCGTACAAGAAATTGTTGGTGACGTTTGAGATTGAGGAGCATAGCCTGGAGGGGTAGTAGGTGGTCGGGAAATCATCGACTTAGCTTGCTGAGGGAAGGAATTCATAGCCATCTGTTCGACCACTTTCTGTAGAGTGCTCACTTTTGTTGCTTGCTGAGCATTGCTTTCCATGAGTTGCTCATGGCTTTCATTAATTGATCGAACTTGTTATCACTTTCCCCAACATGATATAATCCTGGAGTACCGCTCCTTGATCCACCGGAGGCCCAGTCTCTAATTTCCTCACAGAGAGACTCCATGCTGTTCAGAAATTGTGCTCCCGGCTTTTTCAGAACGTCAGCCCCTAACGAAGATAACACCATTGTTCTGCACGGACCGATCAAGCCCTTGTAAAACAATTGTGATACTTGTTCCTTCGTCAGACCGTGGTGAGGACAAGTGAGTAGTAGACCTTTGAAACGGTCCCAAGTTTCACAAATATTCTCCGACCCTGGTTGCTTGAAATTATAAATTTCAGCAATCATCTCCAAAGTTCGGCTCGGAGGTAGGAATTTGTCATAGAACTTGGTGGCCATGTCGTCCCAGGTACCAATGGTACTCGGTGTTAAGCTATGATACCACTTGCTCGCGTTTCCCGTCAGGCTGTGTGGGAATAAAGACAATCTTGCATATTGAAGTACTGCGTCGGTTGCAGTAAGGCTATTGGCATGTTGTAAGAATTTTGTAACATGTAACAGGGCTTCGTCTGGACTGGTGCCATCAAACATGCCCAACTCCTTCACACATCGAATCTGATGATATGGCTTCAGCTTCTGCCACTCATCGTATTCGGATGGGCTAGTGAGGAAGGACGATGGCTGTTGTCCTTGGTTAGACGGCCTGTTGATATTTCGAACCGTTGCTGGTGTAGCTGCCATGTTAGCTTCCGGGTCAGAATCTATCACTGTGGTGGTATGTTTGTTGAGTTCGTCTCTGCCTGAGATTGCGCAGAAAGGTTCTCTCGATTTCTGGGATGTAACCAACCGTGTGATTAATATTCTCTGGGAGGCTCTGTGACCTGGTGAAAGGCATACACCACTCAAAACAGAGAAAAGAACTGGTTATACGTTAGAATAATAAAAATGTTAGGAATTAGTAGACAGAAATTTAAAGTTAGTAGTTAGTATACAATGGAAAGAAATGACAATGGAACGAAATACAATGGAACGAAATGACTGGAAATTTTAAGTTAGTAGTTAGAGACAATGGAACGAAATGACAATGGAACGAAATGACAGAAATAAATAACAATAATATTAACAAATTAGTAGTCAGATGTCCAAGTCAGATCAGAAGTTAGATGTCCACTGTCCAAGTCAGATGTCCGAGGTTATATGTCCAAAATTGGATTAACAGTTTTTTTTTTATTAGATTAACAGATTATTGTAATTAAAACAGGTGAATTAACCGGGGCTTAGGGACTAGATTAAATCAAGTCCCCGGCAACGGCGCCATTTTGCAGTGGATTTATCGTGAGTGATTAGAAGAGGTAGTTATTAAAAGAGAAATTAATACTCAAAATATCCGTCGGGCTGCAAATTAAAACCCGGTCGTAGTAGTGTAGAAGACAGAAGCGGCCGGGGTCAAACCGTGGGACTTATAGCGAGCTAAAGTAGTTCCTAAGCTTGTCACAAAAGGGGGGAAGTTAATTGACTTGTTTTTAGAGAATTAAAAGAGCAGATTAAATTACTGAGTGCAGATGAATTAAATGGAACTCCGGGTTCAGGTTTTATATAATCTGATTAATTATGCTATCTCTACCGGTTTAATAATTAGTTTGGCAAAATTCCTGTTATTATCCTAAGGACTAAGTCATAGACCCTTAAGAACTCGTTTACCAGAAAATGCTCGGTCTAATCAAGGTTCGAGCAATACTATGTAAACGGACGTTAAATTCAAGGAATTATAATTGCATCTGTAAATACTAACTTATTAAATCATAATAAGTTTTCTCCAGATTTACGGCTTAAATAACCTGTCTATTTATCACCTGGTCTGATCAAAATAGACTTAGGAAAGCATTTTAATAAATTCATGTAATTTATTAAAATGGTGAGAGAAATCCTTTAAGCGTAACAAACTGTATTTATTAAAACCGGTAGAAATATTGATTACATAATTAAACAAACCATAATTAAAAACCTTGCCCGGAGCAAATCCTCCTTAGCCAGACATATTAACTGGTAATAAATCTGACAGAGGTTGGACGTAATAACAGCACGGACGTGATTAGTGAATGGAGAAATGGAGAGGTCGAAGAGTGAAACATGTACGTAGGCTATTATAAGTGAAGTGGGTGAATTAGAGAATTAATGGAGTGAAATGGTATACGGGAGCGATTTACTGGAAGAGAATGAGATGAGGTGAGTGTGAGTGATTTTCAGGTTTTCTCCGTGCACTCGTACAATGGTAGGGAATGGGTATTTATAGAAGAAAGGAAGACTACGTAGAAGACTTGCAGTTGATTGCCTCTGTTGATTTCTTCACTGATTGAAGCATTGATTGCTTCATTTAATGCAGGGGACAGGAGCTGGATACGCGTGAGCGAAATAAGGTAGGCGACGGCGGGGTAGATAGATAAGGCGAGTTGCAGAGTCGCGCGAGGAAGAAAACTATGGGGCGATTTCTTGTCCGCCTGTGGAAGACCGCCTGATAAGTGGCGGTAGTGGTGGTGGTGTCCGCCTGGCGGTTGCAGGACCGCCTGATAAGTGGCGGTAGTGGTGGTGGTGTCCGCCTGGCGGTTGCATGTAGGAGACCGCCTGATAAGTGGCGGTAGCAGCTGAGAGGACCGCCTGGCGGTTGCACCAGAGAGGACCGCCACTTCTTGGGCGGTTGCAACCATTGACCGTGGCCTATTTTCCTTGAAACTTTGACCGGCTCTAGATTCTTCGTTTGGGCTCCGTTTTCTGAGCCGTTTGCGTCTACGCATTCGTCTCTTTTACTCTTCACTCCCGGCTTGGTTTTCCTCATGTTAAACCAATAATTTTGTGAGATAAACAATAAAAATAAACTAGAGGAAAACTAACCGAAGTGGAGAAATGAGCAAGAAAAGTGCTAATATTATACATGAAATACACCTAAATAACATGCTCATTTAGACACTTATCAGGGATCTCGACTTTGTAAGAGATCATTTATCGCAGTTTGGTGTAAAAATTACTTGAGTGTTCCTTAGATCTTATATCCTAGTGCGTAGTTAGACTTAGACTTTTGTTTTTTGCTGAAGCAACTCTCAAAGTTTGTAAAGTTCAACTCTCTCTTATTTTTGAAAGTTTGAATGGTTTTGCAATTCATTTTCAATGTTGCAATTCAAACTGGCAACTTGGTTTATGGTCATAGTGTGGTTGGTTATCAAAGGGCAATACCAGTTGGATGCCCTGTACAGGTTGTGTATACGATTGTAAATTGGGTTGTGTTGGAAAACATATGTGGTAGATGCTAAAAAAACAAAAAAAAAACTAAAAAAAAAACCACGGTTCACTTAAAACCGTTGTTTAAAACTCAATGGAACGGGAGTATAAACCACGGTTTATTAAAGAACCGTCGTATAAAGTACTCATATACCACGGTTACTACCCGAACCGTCGTATAAAACGCAATGGAACGACATTAAACCACGGTTTCCGTCATAACCGTGGTATAAGTCGTCTGATTTCCCGCGCCACAACGGGCTTTAAACGACGGTTTATGAACCGTGGTTTATAATGCGTATTTTAACGACGGTTTCGAACCGTGGTTTATATGAATTTTCCAATATACCACGCGAGTATAAACCACGGTCTCAAACCGTGGTATATGAGAAAAATAACCGTGGTAAAAAACATTTTCTGCACTAGTGTTTACCCTACAAATTCCTTTTTAGCAACAAGCTGAGGTTTGCAAGATCATTTTGGTACATATTTATACATGGAAAGAAAAGATCAAATTAGATCTTTGGAAGGCTTAACAACATAAGGAGCTTTAAGGCATTAAAATGGACTTAAGAGGTTCAAGCTTTAACTTGGTGTTCCAAGGAAGATTTTGGCTCCAAAATCTCAGCACCCTTGTCGAAAAATGCCTAAGGATCAGACCTCTTAACAACTTAAGGAATTAAAGTACTTAGAACTCTTAAAAACCTTAAAGAAAGACTTACTCTTGAAATCTCTTGAAAGATGATTTCTTGGTGGGTTTTGGCTGAAAAATGGAGCTAGAATATCGTTCATTTCACGTATGAAAATATGGAAAAAGATGAGTTTAAGAACCCATATGAATCGGCCATAATTTACAAAGAAAAGAAAATTGACTTTGAGGCACATTTTTATACCTTAAGACTTGAAAGGGCTTTCCTTGCTCCATGACTTGAAATGGCCAAAATTTACACTTTAAAAACTCTTGATTACAGCCTTGGTTGAAGAAGGGAAGTGGCTGGAATTATTCCTTTGGTGATTTGGAGTACAAAGGAAGTGATTTTAAGGTGTTTTGGTGTATATATTTTAATCTACCATGGAAGGCTTTGATGTTCTTGGTGTTCTTGATGTTCTTCAGCTCATGAACAGAGAGAAGATATGAAGGTGAAGGGGAGAAAAGCAATTCATGGCTTATGAGAGAGGGGGGGGGGGCAAAAAAGATATTTTACAAAATTAAGTGTAAAGTAAGGTAAGCGAATAGTTCCTCCCTTAAAGCACTCTTATCAAGAGAAAAGGCTGGCATTAGGTGGTGAGTCACCATTGTTTCTGCCACCCATAATAGATATTTTAGGTGTTATTTTGACCTTTGACCAAGCTAGGAAAGTTAAGGCCTTATTTGGCACTATTTGGGTACTATTCACATTTTGGTGCCATATTTTGGATTTTTTGTAAATTATTTTAATTAGGCTTCCTAATGTGATACTAAATAGCAAACATGTTGATTAAGGTGTATACAAGGCTAATTATCCTCCCAAAGTCAATTTTTGAACACTTTCATAAAAATGTGTCTTAGGAGTTTTAGAGTTCCTTTTTGTGTTTTAGCTCATTCTAGAGTTTTGTTTTCTTTGGTAATGGTTTTATCATGTTCATACCTTATTTATAAGGCTTAGGAATCCACTTTGGACCCTAATTAAGGTTACTCAATTTCTTAGGGTTTCTTAGAGCACAATTTTGCCCTAAGTGATTTTTAAGCATGTGTTTGCTTGTTTTTGATCTTGGATTGTTACCCAATACTGTTAAGGCATATTTTAGGCTTAATATATCATTAATATATGTTTTAATCATAATTTATTAGTTAGAGGTATTTCAATCTACCCCCCTTAAAAAGACTTCATCCCGAAGTCGTCTTTCTCAAATAGGTTATATAACTACCTATATAATCCCATAATGTATATCTATCTGATATATCATTTACACATAACACATTGCGTTTATACAGCACATAGCCAACATTCGTGGCATTCATTCAATCATATATGGATGTAGGTGATCCATTAACACCATAATTCCTATCAATTCTAATACCCTGACAACCTCCGCGAGGTGTCCCTATCAATCCATCATTCCATATCTAATCAATGCCATGTGTTGTTATTCCACTTTCCAAAAACATATAAGTATGTTTTTATATAACTAGTATCTCAAAGGATACTCACACTTTACCACTAGTGCTTATTTGCATATAACCAAGTGTCTATAGCTGCCCACACTTACAACCTACACATATATGTTTCCACTTGTAGGGAGTTTCGGGAATCGTCCAACCCCAACGTGATCAGCGTTGGTGTTGAGCTATCCTTCCGCCCCAATTTGTGTTTAGTCTCCCTTGATCTGATCAGGATCAAGTTCAACTTCCCACGTCAAATTTCAACCAATCAATTTATTTATCAGGTTCTAATCATTTATTCTGATAATATTTGCCACCTTGTGTTCAGTCGATACACAAGTCAAACTAGTGTAATTAATCTAGTCATAGACAAAATGATTATATATATCCACCCCGTGAACTAAGTTCCTTTAATTAACAATTTATCCTCCTCGGTTTCATATCGAGTTACACACCAATATTTTCCATACTCGGTTCCATACCGAGTCACACATCACAATACTACTATACTCGGATTTCATGCCGATTTACAATTTGTGATACCACTGGAGTTGTTCTCACATCGGAGCTAACCCAATTGACATTTTCTATGTCTAGTACTTGCATTCTATTGTGCAAAAGTACTCATGATTAAGGTAAGAACATTATTTCTGTTGTCCCTTCCTATTCGCATTCAGTGGTGCGAACTAATACATGCATATGTTTGTGTAAATATACATACTAAACATCATAATATTACTTCAAGTAATATTCAACAATCATTTGACTTGTACTATACGTACAATATCAATCATACTATGCGTAGCATGTGTATTTTAGTAACGTGTACTATGCATACAATATTATACGTACTTGGTACGTACGATATACGTAAGCGTGCGAAACCGCTCTACCCCCCTTAAAAAGGGTTACGCCCCCGTACCCCACAAGTATACTACAACAGCTAAGTAAAGAGCGCTGGATACTTGGCTCTCATAGAGTTCTCCAACTCCCATGTGGCCTCTTCCGCCTCATGGTTCGACCAAGGACTTTGATCTTTTTAATGGTCTTTTTCCTGGTCTCCCTCATTTTCGTATCGGGAATTTAGAGTGGAGTCTCCTCATATCTGAGAGACGAGTCTAACTTTAGCCTCTCGGGCTCTATAATATGTGAAGGGTGAGGCACGTACTTCTTGAGCTAAAAAGCGTTAAATACTTTATGCGCTCTCCCAAACTCATTCTAATGGGCCCACTCGCTCCGTAATGAGGTGTAGACCCACGAACATAGGGCTTTGCCCTTTTTGTTCTTATCGATGTATTGTATCTTGTTTATTAGGAGCAAGTTATTGATGACCCCGTTCTAATGTGATAGTGCAATTCACGGTCTTTTCCTAATTTTGGAAACAGAGGTATCTTAATCGGCGCGGTATCTTTATTGTACGCGCTCTCGATTAGATCTAAGTCGTATATCCTGATGCTCCGGACTACTAGCGCACATGCGCGTAATATATTCTCAAGTGTTCTTTGTCTTCTCTCACTGACTCTCGGTTTGAGGTGAAATGTGACATTGGCTATAGTTAGTACTTGGTGCTCTTTGCACTTGTCTCTGTAATATTGAGACGTATCAGCCTATATATCCACGGAGATAATCCTTGTCATCTCATGGCTCCAGGTTGTTTCGTTTCGGAGTAATATGTTAGTTGTAGTATTTGCTAGGTACTTCTTGTTGATGTGTATTACATTTTCCCGTATGTTTGTCTAACAACAATGTTCGTATGGTTCACCCTGCTATCTGCCAGGGGAATCCATTTGTGTGCTCTTAATCATGCTTTGTACCTTTCAGCATCTGATATGGGTATGCTCTATGGCAGTTGAGGCATTTGCCTCAAGGTGTATTATATCCTTTTTTTTATTTTTGATCCACCAGGAACGTACTTGTACATTTATGTGTCTCTGAGTGGGTGTATGCGATAAATGTTGTGTATCTCTTGGAGTGTTTCCTTGAGTGGTCTAGACTGTTGTATAGTCTGCCTTCAACTATAGTTCCTTACATTGAGTTCTATCCGAGTTTCACTTGTTTGTTTTCTGCCAACGTATTTGTTTCTGATGGCTGTTTACAAAGGTCGCTTCTGTGCGCACCATATCCTAGTTTATTAGAGGTTACTTGTTATCGTGACGCTTGCTTCTAGCTTAGGGCATCCGCTAGTATACTAGCTCTGCCTTTCTTTTATTGCATAGTGGTGTGTTTATGTTCAGCCCTTTTTGGGTGAAAACGTACAAATGCCCTTATGATTTGAGCATATGGTGATTGTTACATCATACGATGTTGTCGTTACGTTTCTAGCGCAGAGAATAGTTCTCTTTATGCCCCTTTCTCGGGTAGCATATTAATACATGTAGTAGGCTCCGTCTGGATGACAAGAATTGTGCTAATATGAGAAATTCTTGATCCTTATAAGGTTTTCACATTGATACTCACCCATTTAATGGGGTTTCATGCCTTTGTCATTGAGTTGGCCATCGGCTATGTTGTCTTCGGGAAGTTTCCCTTAACATTACTGTGTACTAACCACTCCTCTATGGAGTTACGACTTTGGTCGTGTTATTTTCAAGGTTCTTGGTTCCTCTAGCCTCGTTGGTTTACTGAGATCTCTCCCTTCAATTGCTCGAGGTAAATAGTTGCACTAGTCTGAATTTGCATCACTGACCTTGGTACTGAGTTGAACACTTCTCATGCTCTTTACGCTACTCGTTTACATATATGGGGTACCTTACTGATACATTACCACTTACCTGACTAACTTATAAATAAGTCTGTCAAGCCCACAAGCTCTTTTGGAGTGCGGTCGTCCCACATCTCATTTTTGTATACTCGTAGTGTCTGTCACACGCTTAGTTCCTGGTAACCTTTTTTGAAGTATTCTGTTGTCTATCTCCTTTTTAAACTATATTGGGATGTCCGGGAAATTCCTAGGTTCCTTGGGTCCCTTGCCCAATGGGCATATTTATACATCTCCTTTCGATAGGTGTTTGCGACATAGCGCCCTAATAGTTAGGTTTACATTATGCAGTGGTACGAGGGTGGTTTTCTCCTCTACCATTGGTGTCGTTATTGACAATTGCCCCATAAATGTTTAAAGGAATTTGCGACCACTTGTATTAACAAGTTATTGTTGGTCTATGGCTCAATAAGCTCTTTCTTGAAGTTGCTACGCATTGGTTCCACATGGTTGTTATTTGGCTTTCATGTGCTAGGCTTAGGGTTTTGTCCACTATTCCACGCTCTAGCTCGTCTGTAGGCCATTCATGCTGCTTACAGTATGTGTTATAGTTTTCCAAACTCACCCGATCTCTCGGTTTACATCCTCTAGTGTAATTTTGGACTCCATATCGAAGGTTCATGTTTTCCCCCTTTAATGGAAGTCCTTGTTGTAGTCTGATATTATCAGTTCTCGTGACTTGTCATCTTGTTGTAGGTGTTGTTGCCGCTTAGTGGCATTTATTGGAAGGGTGGTCGGAGGCAATACTTTCACTCTCCTAGTGTAACACCCCTTCTCGTAGTGTAACACCCCAACCGGTAATCACACCTTCATCTCCTAGCCCGTCTCAATTACCAACCATAAAGCAGCGGAATACAAACTACAACCGGGGTGATACAATGCCGCTAGTCACCCACGTGACTAGCTAGGCCAAATACAAACTCAAATACAACAACAATTACAATATCGGTCTGATGGGCCTTTACCGAGTACACTATACAAATCATACTTCCATTACTTAACCGAATCTAAACCAAATACAACTCCAATCCCATATTATACAATACAACCTCAAATTACATCTATACCGAGTATCTACAATTCCCAAGTGTATCCATGACCTCTTTGGTCTTACATCCCACAATATACAAATACCATTGCTTTAATAACTACCCATATCAATAACAACCCCGTCCTACTCTCGAACGGTGTCCGGCTTAGCTGTCGGTCTCTTACAGTGATCATATTCACTTCGGGTACCTGCACACTAAAAAACGTTCCCCCTAGGGGGTCAGCTTACGCTGAATATGACTTCCGCATACCCCGCGTACTAGCGAGGGTACGCCGACTAATTGGTCGAGAGCATGCGGTTCATTTTATCACAACAGCATGCATACAATATACACTATATATGTACCTTCACAACCAAGTTCAACATTGAACAAGCACTAACACCACATCAAGGGTTGGTTCAATATGTTCTTTAGTTCGGCTTTAGGGTTTCTACCTCACCATGCCTTACTCAATTACTCATGTTCTACCCACTCCCTTGGGTACTCTTACTCACAATCTCAACAAGGTCTACAACACTCAACTCAATTCTCCACTCAACTCGAATTCTCAATACGCACCTACTCGATTCAATACTCAATACTCAAGTTCCCAAGTCAATACTCAATGCTCAAGGTATATGTTAAGTCAATCTCACGACCTCCGGGCAGGGTCATACACAAGACCCACCACCGGGCTCAAATACAAATAGGGCTATACTGTTAGCTCCTCAAATACTCAAATGTCCGGTTCACTACCGGACTACTCAAATTCCCAAAACTCCACTCTCGGAGTCAATTCACGATCTCAAGGATTAGCCTAGAAGTATCTCTCTCGATAGCATCTAATGGCTTAGGGAATTCCTCAATGTCTAGTATTCTAAGATTTAAGGTTTCAACCAACTTATTGAATACTCTCATGTTCGGGACATTGCTCATGTTAGTCGGTTCCTCTCATTGGGGCTCGACTATATTTCTAAGGGGTTTGGTGATCCCTTACCATTCATTACTTTACTCAAGGTTCGTATTTCGAACAACTTTCCAATCCTCTAGTTAGAGGTTGCTCATATACTTCCACTAATTTTTATCGGGTGGATTTAGTTGTTTCGGTTCTCTAACCGTTATCGGGAGGTTGCTACTCCCGTGTGTTTTCTCACGTTCTAGTGCGATCGTAGGTTTAGGTTACCGCGTAGGGGTTCATTAGTTGTAGTGTGTTTCCACCATTTTATTAGTTCGCACTTGACTCCTTCTACGAGTCTCTACTCACACATGACTCAACTATGAGTCGCACTACCCAAACACAATCACAATCAAACAATTCATTCTCAATCCACATTTCATGAATTATACAAACTTTGATTAAAGGAATACAATCCAACCACAAACGATACAATACAAACACAAGAGAGTACACCCAATCCGATTCGTGCATTTATCTTGTTAGGTGATCACACAATCAAACAAGCACACAAATCGGGGTAACCAAGTTAGGATACAGAGCATGAGGAAATCATACCTTTCACCGGGGTTTATCTTTACCGGGGGTTCTCAGGTTCTTTGGCTCACCCTTGTTCCTCGAATCATATTCTTGAACCACTAATTACATGTCAAATGGTTCAATTATTATTAAGGTGTTACGGTATGTACATTATTGCTACTCCCGTACTTACCCCGTTATCCCGTTATTCCGGTTAAACTTAATGTACTTAAACTCACAACTTTGTCAATCACTTCCGACCTTTGTTTATACTTCTTAGCACCTTTAAATGTCACCAAACAATTCCTAAACATCATCTAAAACCAATACCATTTAATCCCCCATGTTTTAAAGCCTTAAAAACACTTCCTGTTGAATTCTGGGGGTGGTCCGGGACTTGGTCCCTACCTATAGTCCCGGACCAATGCATTGTGAAACTCTCGGGTGAAAATAACATGTGGTCCGGGACCTTGTACCTAGGTCAAGTTCCGGACCAAACGATGGTTCTAACTCTCGGCTACATATTCATGGGTGGTCGGGACCTTGTCCATCCCTCAAGTCCCGGACCAAGTGCTGCAAGAACTCTCGGCCTGTTTTTAATGGGTGGTCCGGGACTCTGTCCAAGGACTAGGTCCCGGACCCTGCTAAAACCTGCAACTTACATTATTTTTCAGCCCCTAATCAATCCTTAGACCACCCTTAATCTTTCCCTAATCTTTCCACAAGTTTTCTACACATTTTAACACCTCAAAACACTCCTCAAACCACCTCAAATCCTTGGTTAAATCCCTACTCCAATTCTTGTTCAAGTTCAACAATTCAAGTTCTCACATTTTGCATTTTTCACTCTTTCATTTCTAACTTCTCCTTGCTAGTTTTTACATCTTACCAAGCCTACCAAATCACTTAATGACCATACCAATTCATTCCTAGATATACACCATTCTAAAACCCAAGTCCAACTCTCATTTCCTAAGTCTTGCACACTAATTCCTTTTCTAGTTTTTCTAAAACATTTCCATACTCCATTGCTACAGATTTTCACCTCTCCTCTATTAGTTCTCCAAATGCCATTTCAAGGCTACAACTACACTCCAAACAACACTACAAACACCTAGGTTCACCAATTCACTAAGTCATCTTAAAACACTTATTTTTCTACCAAAATTTTGCCATAACCTCCCCATAAATTTAACATCTCCCAATCCATCAACCCTCATCAATTTTCATTCCTAATCTAGCCACACCCACAAGGGTCCTACCAGCACACAAACACCAATCAAAATTCACCAAACAACAATATAAACACAATTCCCAAATCGACATCTCACAAAATCCTACTAACCACAATCAAGCACATTATTGCTCCAGATTTTATTTCATCTTTTATTCTTCCCAAACCCAATTCTAGAACCATTAATAAAGTCATTACGGTAGTTTCTTACCTTAATTCACAAGTCTCTCCTTAATTCTCCTCTTGCTCCTCATCTTCCCAAAATCGGTCAAGAGGGAATGGAGTTTCCAAACTCCATCCCAACATTCAAGAAACACCAAATACATCCAATTAATTATCTAAACCCTTAGGAAATCTCAATTCAAGAAAAGAGGCTTAGAGCACAAGTTAGGGTTTTACCTTTGGAGATTTTTGAGAGGGGTTCTCACCCTTGAATCAAGAAGGGGATTACTCCACCATTGGAGGGTTGAAATGGAGCTCAAAAATCAAGAAGAAAACAAGGCATTACAAAGGGGTAAAAATCGGTCACCAAAGGAGGGAGAACCAAAATGAGTTTTTCAATGAAATTTTTACCTTGTTTGAAAGAGGAGACTCCAAGCTACAAGATGATGTGCTTTTCTCTTCAAATGGGGAAAACCCATGGAGGTCAAGTTCTTCCTTTTGGAATTTCGAAAAGAGAGGAAGATAGAGGATGATGAGAGGAGTTCAAATATGTGATTATTTTTCGTTTGGAGCTTGGAGTTGACTAGAGCAAGGAAGAGAATGAAGAGAAGCCATGGAAGGAGGGGGAGAACTCCAAAATTGGCTGCAACCAGAGAGGAGGAGGGAGAAATCGCAAGGAAGGAGGAAAGAGAAGAGGGAAAAGGAAATAAAGGAAGAGAGAGAGGGAAAAGGGGTACTTGTACCCTTTTTGCTTTTTGCTCTTTGACTTATTTAATTAGCTAACTAGTCATGTGTGAGGGGCTGTCTACATTAATAAAACCGGCCCACTATTATAATACAAGCTGGAGCGTTTTTCGTCTTTTACAGAAAACGCTCGTTAATTTATCCGGTTTAGCACTATTCACTAACCGGGCCCTTTAATGTTTATTTATAGTTATTTGATGAACTATAATTTTTACGGGTTCGTTTGACCACTTAAAGTCACGTTCTCGGGTTTTCTCGAAAAACGTGCGCTAAAGCTTTATTAGCATTTTTAACTCGTTTTATGGATCCGTTTCCTTCGGGAGTTGTTCCCATATATTATTTAGGCATTATTATGCCTTTTAAATTCATTTAATACTCTCTTTAAGGTTTTTTCCTCTTACGGTCACTTAACGCTCAATTTAGCGTTTTTCGCTTTTTAAGCGTTTTTCTTGTTCCTTTTGGATTTATTCTGTTTACCAAAATTCCTTAGGCACTAATAGGCCCTCAATATCGTATTAGAGTAATTTAATCACCCTAATTAAGTCCGGGGTATTTCAATCTACCCCCTTAAAGAACTTTGCCCACAAAGTTAATGAGTCTAAGGTTGTTAGTCACCAAGGTACTCAATACTAAGGTTATACTCTCTCCACAACTGTCAGTCTCCACTGACTGACTGAATACAAACCACATATCCACACAGCATGTCAAGCATGCATAGCAACCAAAAATACATTTTTCTCAAATCTCTCAATGGGGGTCCATCCGCAGACAATTAGGCACTAAGTCCTCCCCCAAATCGAGTGATCCCTCAGGTACCGGTCACGTTTGAACACTTACGCTCTCTGGTTCACGGCCGTCATGACATTGAGCACTTACTCTTTCTGGCTCTACGGTCCTTTGGTTATGATCAAATTCATTTGTAACTCTAGAGAATCCTTAGGCTCCAAAGTGGGTACTCTTCCCTGACCGGACTACTCATATCCGGCGGCCCTTGGACAAATACAAAACACACATTACAAACGTCCTACAGGTCACTTAGTACCCTTGCTCGTCCGTTGTAATGGTTTCAAAACTATTCAACACCTCCACCGACTCACAACTAGCTTCACCTCCATGATTCAACCGGATACCCGTGCCTAGCCATGAAAGATCCACTAGCGCCCGTGGAAATGGTTTCAAAACCAATCCTCATTCTCAAGTTTGAAGAAAATCATTTGCCAAAATCATTTTGGAAATTCATTTTGAAAACTTCCATGCAACTCCAAGTTCCAATTTGTGTTAGTTTCACCTATTACTAGTGTGATTACTTGTGGCCACTTATACGGAGCTTCAAGAGTCATTCAACCCCAATGTGATCAGCATTGGTGTTGAACTATCCATCCACCCCACTTTGGTGTTCGGTTTCCCTTGATCGCTAGCAAACCAAGTTCCACCTCCCACCTCAATTCACACAATCAAATAGTCAATCATTATTTAATTTTCTATCTTCACAGTCTTTCTAGTCATAATCATTCAATCATACATTTACCAATTTCTAGAATTCATTTACTCATTTACTACTCATCTCATCAATTGTTACTCAATCCTATCTTCAACTACTATGCCCAAGAATTCCAATTAGTTTTTCTATCCACAAATAGTTCACCAGTCGAATCAGTTTCTATCCTCAATCATTTACAAGAAAATCAAATCAACTCAATTCACCTAGGGGACTTAATTCCCACTAGGTTCAACATCGGTTTCATACCGATTTACACTCCTCAAATCTCCCAACGTACTCATCAACCTCCTCAAACTTACTCATTTCCCAAAACCATTACCAATCGGGGTCCTCATTCCCCATGGAGTTTCTCTACTCCATTCACCTCAAATTTCTCACAATCAATAATCCTTTCCACTTCACATCTTACAAGCAACCTTAATTACATTATGAATGGCTACATATGTTTATGTAACATAAGTGCCAATCATCACAACAAATACTTTTGCGCTATGCGCATTGTAGTTTACGCCCTATAACGTAAAACATACATTTCGGTTTTCGCCCTACCCCCCTTAAAAAGGGATTACGCCCACGTAATCTACCATGTGTCAACATTGGACGTAGGTCGAAGGCATTCAGCCATCATGGAGTGGTTCAACTTCCATGCGGTCTATTATACAATGTATTCTGGTCAAAGGGTCTTAACCGCATTGTCGGCTAGTCCCTGCACCAAGAATTTTCATCGGAGTTTGTTTACATCTCAACTGGGTTCGGTTCTAGCCTTAGAGGCTTCAAGGCATTGATAATCAGCTATTAATTCACTAGGTGTATCAAACCTTAGAATTTGGGCCCACTAGCTTCTGCTACGTGACCCTGATAACTTGGGGTTTATTTACCCTTCTCGTTATTCTAAATGTGTTATACATTATCCTTTTATCCCTTTTTATCTTGGGAATAAGGTTTATCAATCAAGCGTGGTATTCTTTTACCGCACGCGAATTCAATGAGCTTCTCTATCCAGCTCTTTAGGAATCTATATACATACTATTGTATATTTTCGGGGTTATTCACTTGATTCCTCCGACTTATTGTCGGTTGAGGTTAAGCCACTACTTAATTGTAGTGCTTCCTCCGTTGTCAGTGATAAGTGCGAAATATATATACTCTTAGAGCCTTAATACTTCCTATTTTCGTAATAATTCATGTCACATTTCACACTTATCATATGCTTTTACTTATATTTATGTTTAGATAAGAGCTGATGGAATTATGTGTCAATCGCAGAAATATATATATATATATATATGTGGATAATTCGGTGTCCATGTTATGTTTTGCTCATCAGCATAATGCCGACCGTTTGCTTCAGTCCTGCATGTCGATCATCACTGATAATATGAGTGAATTCACCACTCACGGAAATTCCTTATAATTGTCATCATTCGTATCATCATTTGACGATTTACTGAAGCCAAGCACTCGCACGTGACATGTCATCAAGCTGCACACCAATCTTCACTATAATATTCACGTCTGTACATTCACAACAAATTGAAGGCAGCACCAATCAGAGGCAGCCATTCACGTACAAACTTTGAGTGTACTGCACGTGGAGCATATTGACATTGGGTGATAACAATTATGGGTTGCATGTTCATGAGGAGGCGCAGACACTATAGAAGAATGGCCACATAGACTCACATGGACAAAGGATAAACGATGGCATATCAATGATATAATATTAAAATCATAAAACCCATGCTATTGTCTGTAATTAACACGGGGATCGCATTACAACAGGCTGGAGGCATCTCCTTCATCGCCATATATACTCACACCCGCATGGATATGAACTGCACCGGATATTCATCCACACCTCTCCTCATCCTCCTCCTCTCATTCATCTGCTCACCCTCAAATTAATTCCTCCGTACTCCATCTCCATACCTACACTCAAACACAAACACACTCAACATCACTCACGTTTTCATCCAGATTTCTTCACACAAAAATCATATATCATCTTCCGCACACTCGCCACACAAAAACTCACGTCCGGATTTGAGTCCGACCCATCCCATCCGGACATCCACAAAATATCACGACCGGATTTGTGTCCGGATTGCTGTCCGAACCACCCCATCCGGACGTCTCACAAACTCACCCAAAAATTCCATTTTCGCCCCATTTCACCGGGTTCACTCCATTGTCACCAAATCCAACCTCTCAGCCAGCATAGCGCAAGGACAAAGGGCGGAGCGAGCAAGAAGATCTTCGTAACAGATGATTTCTCTCAACTCTCTCTCAATTATGATTATAATCGCTATGTCTAGCTAAGATTTACTCTAGGGGAAGGGATGTCGTAATTAGCAAACTCTGCATTATTTTACTACTTTATTGAGACTATTTTGATTGTTCAGGTTAATGCTTTTTAAGTGCTTTTAGTAAACGTCATGAATTTATTATAAGCCCTCGAATCATGTTATGATCAGATAAGGTGATTAGCATTGACGGTCCTATTAACCTGTTGCCTGTGATTATTGCAATCTGATAGATTACATTAGTCACTAGGAGCTTTAGTCCGGACCAAAACCAGACTAGTAATTCTGTGCAATAAAACCATCTAGATATACTTGCTAGGTCTAGACTAGAACTACATGCCCTGTCTAGATGAGCTACCTGGAATTAAGACTTAATACAGAGTAGATAATTGAGAATTACAAGCCAATCCAAGTCTCCACTTAAGTAGTAGAATATGCAGAACCTAGCTAGTGAAACAACTCCTGAACCTAGAGTACCATTCACACTCCCAAGACTATCACTTTAATTTATCTGCTATTTACTTTCTTGTTACCAATTTGAAACCCAAAACCAAAACAAACCCCTCTTTAGTTACCCATTGCCTAAGGCTAGACTTATTACATCAAGTCCCGTGGATTGACACCCAGGTCGCTTCATAAATTGCTATACTACTACGACCGGGATTTTTGCAACCCGACGGTCTATTGAATTATTGAATTCTAGGATTATTTCTAGGTTTTTAATATATCAAATAAAACCGTTTGCAGTCAGTAGCTTCTGAATTATGGCTTTGCATTTTCTATGCTTCGGTCCTTATGACTTCGTACCTTTCCTTCCACCTTTTCCATAACTGTTATCTTCCCAACTTCCTAGCTATCCCACTCGATCATTACTACACAAGTGCAATACCAAAACACTCAGTCCTACAGAGTGCAGAGGCGTAAACTCCTGGGCAGTAAATCTCTTGTGAGATCACAATAGGAATGAATATTACTTCCTGGTTTCTCAGTCTGTCTACCATCTTTATTCATCAACTTCGTCTCATTGTATGATCTACTCAGGTGTATTGGTCGCTTACTGCGCACCATGCTCGTATTTATTTACGACCTTGATTTCCATGGCATCTGCTATTACCTTAGCTTCCGCCCATGTATCTCTACCATTAGACAATGGTTCACTATTTTCCTGGCTGATTATAGAATATGTTATTCTTTATGTCTCTAAGCTCCTTGAGCGTTGTTGATTTTCCACTTCCCTTCCACATACGGTATCTCTCCTTAACCGATTACTTTTCGGTTCCAACAATTGCTATCAAAGCTTCCTTCTGTTTCATCTTGTTCAAGTTATTGCTTGGCAATGACTATATGCTCAAGCCCCACTACATTAGTAGTTCTGAAGGAGGTGTATTATCAGATATTTGCTGATGGTATTCCCTTCTTTGAAATCTATGTGTTCACCGCTCTCGCGGTCTCACATTAACGAGGGGTATCCCTGCTCGTTGGTTATTAAGCAATCTTACTGGTTCCGTTCTTGGCAACTCTTCATATGGTTCACCATGGTTTTGCGACCGTTGAATTGTATTGTAATGGGTTCCTGGCTCACTGGCCACGTTGCCTAGAGCTTTGCTCATCATAGGCTGATCACAGACATTGCTTCTCCGTATACCATAAGATGGCTTGGAGGTATTCTAGGGCCCCTTGATAGGGTTAGTGCATCACGCTTCCGTCTATTCGTAGCCCTTTAAGTGTCTAGGTATCGATTGGTACCTTTCAACAATTCAGGGTGTCCCCTGGGTAAGTGGGATCCCTTCGGTGTTCTAACCGAGTGTTCGTTATAGCTCTGGCGCTCTTATTACGACACTTCGTTCAACTATGTTGACTTTGATACCCTTTCTGGACTGCTCTTGGGTGTTGTTGATTATGCCGTTACATCCGGCTAACACTTGAGTGTGTTCATTTTACTCCGCATTGTGGTTCTGGATTTCAAGTTGTCCCGTTTAGGGTTACCATTGATGTTTTAACTTGTTTATAACAGGTTTGGCATTACTCCTTCGGTAGTGAGCGGTATCCTCCGGTACCTTAGATGATCACTCTGGGTATTTCACTTTGTTCCTTGAACATTGTGGGTTCATGTTAGGCGTTTGTCTTACCGGTTTTAGTCCGGTCATTCATCCCAGCTATTCCATGCCTTTGTTTCAAATTCTTGAGACATCTCCAATGTCTTTAGTCAATTACTAGTGCTTCTCGCACTTTCTAGCTCTTAATCATCCTCCTGGAGTAAGTTCTTAACTCCTTTAGCTTGTAAGCTCGTCTGGGTTCTTCGATCATTTGAGGTATTCAATTGTTGCGGTTTGCATTTACCTTATGGTCCGTAGAACGGAGCTGACTACTTCCCGTGTTTCGTACACTACATGCATACATACGTGGGGTACCGTGTTGGTACGTTACCACCTACCTGACTAACTCACAAGTCTGTCAGGCCCGCAAGCTCCTTCGGAGTGCGGTCGTCCCACATCCCGTAATTGGGTACACTCGTAGTGCTCGTCACACGCCTAGGTGAAGTATTCTATTGTCAACTCCTCTTGTATCATTCTATGATACTCACCATAGTTCCTTTGGGTTGGTTTTAAAATTTGAGGCTTAAAAAGAAAAGTTTGTGGTTTGAAAGAAAATTTGGGTTTAAAATAAAATCTTGGGTTTTGAAGGAAAATCTTCATGGCATTGCCATGCTTGAGGTCTTTGACCAAGTACAGCTTCCTGCTGACTGGTATGTTCACTAACATAATGGTCGGGCCGTTAGGCCTTCCCAAGGTTGATTCTTCAAGTTCCTAGGATTGGCAATCCTATGATTGCTTCCATCTCCATGGTGGTACCTTTAGTAAGTACTTGTTAGTCATTAAAAGGCTTCCAATTGCCTTGTAGTTGCTGCACTTGCCCTGGGCAAGTGCGCGGGTATGTCGGTTTCAGGTTATCTTATACCGTTTACGGTATTGTTTTCATCCATATTTGGTGTTTATATTGGATCTTCCTTTGATCCTTCGATCTTAGTGATCAATCTCCTGAGTACTTCACAGTGCTCTTGACAAAATTGTTATTAATTCGGGTGCTTTCCCGATCCTTGAGGTACTCCGTATACCTTGCTTGGCTGCTCGTTTCCACGCCTTTACGGTGGTTACCGAGGTTGTTTGATCTTCAGGAACTACATCGTAGTCCTATTGGCTTGTAGGTTTGAAATTATCCAACCTCGACTAATTCCTTAGTCGGTTAGTATACCGTTGGTGGTATCGTCAAGTATTGCAGTCCGTAGACTCTCTTGCCTCGGGTTTGTTACTTCGCCTTTCTGCTCATTGTGTAGCTATACTTCCCTTCTGGTTGGCTACACATGGTTCTCGCGACTGCGAAGCATGTCGCCCCATGGTGCCGCAAATTTTCACTATCCTTTATTCGGGATCTTCAATCTTCTACCGTTTTATACGGTTATTGTCGTCGAAACGGGAACCGTCTTCGGAATATCCAGTTCTTGGAATCTACCGTAGGACAAGTTCTTTCTTTATGCAAAGTTTATTCTATGGCTGCCAGATCGGGTTTTCCCGAGTATGAGGGATATTTCCATCTCTCTGGCGTTCCTTCCCCAACTTATAACGGGGGTTGCGGAGGGCGGGATTGGTTATGTAGGTATCCAGACCACACTGGAAGTTCCTAACTAGCGTACCTCACACGCTAACGCTCAACCCTTAGCCCTAAGCTTCTAATTCCTAACTCGGTATTTTCCTAAACTCGGTATTCCAGACCATACTTTTTGTACCACACCCCAACCGGTAATCACACCTTCATCTCCTAGCCCGTCTCAATTACCAACCATAAAGCAGCGGAATACAAACTACAACCGGGGGTGATACAATGCCGCTAGTCACCCACGTGACTAGCTAGGCCAAATACAAACTCAAATACAACAACAATTACAATATCGGTCTGATGGGCCTTTACCGAGTACACTATACAAATCATACTTCCATTACTTAACCGAATCTAAACCAAATACAACTCCAATCCCATATTATACAATACACCTCAAATTACGATCTATACATACCGAGTATCTACAATTCCCAAGTGTATCCATGACCTCTTTGGTCTTACATCCCACAATATACAAATACCATTGCTTTAATAACTACCCATATCAATAACAACCCCGTCCTACTCTCGAACGGTGTCCGGCTTAGCTGTCGGTCTCCTACAGTGATCATATTCACTTCGGGTACCTGCACACTAAAAACGTTCCCCCTAGGGGGTCAGCTTACGCTGAATATGACTTCCGCATACCCCGCGTACTAGCGAGGGTACGCCGACTAATTGGTCGAGAGCATGCGGTTTTTTTACACAACAACATGCATACAATATACACTATATATGTACCTTCACAACCAAGTTCAACATTGAACACAAGCACTAACACACACATCAAGGGTTGGTTCAATATGTTCTTTAGTTCGGCTTTAGGGTTTCTACCTCACCATGCCTTACTCAATTACTCATGTTCTCCCCACTCCCTTGGGTACTCTTACTCACAATCTCAACAAGGTCTACAACACTCAACTCAATTCTCCACTCAACTCGAATTCTCAATACGCACCTCCTCGATTCAATACTCAATACTCAAGTTCCCAAGTCAATACTCAATGCTCAAGGTATATGTTAAGTCAATCTCACGACCTCCGGGCAGGGTCATACACAAGACCCACCACCGGGCTCAAATACAAATAGGGCTATACTGTTAGCTCCTCAAATACTCAAATGTCCGGTTCACTACCGGACTACTCAAATTCCCAAAACTCCACTCTCGGAGTCAATTCACGATCTCAAGGATTAGCCTAGAAGTATCTCTCTCGATAGCATCTAATGGCTTAGGGAATTCCTCAATGTCTAGTATTCTAAGATTTAAGGTTTCAACCAACTTATTGAATACTCTCATGTTCGGGACATTGCTCATGTTAGTCGGTTCCTCTCATTGGGGCTCGACTATATTTCTAAGGGGTTTGGTGATCCCTTACCATTCATTACTTTACTCAAGGTTCGTATTTCGAACAACTTTCCAATCCTCTAGTTAGAGGTTGCTCATACACTTCCACTAATTTTTTCGGGTGGATTTAGTTGTTTCGGTTCTCTAACCGTTATCGGGAGGTTGCTACTCCCGTGTGTTTTCTCACGTTCTAGTGCGATCGTAGGTTTAGGTTACCACGTAGGGGTTCATTAGTTGTAGTGTGTTTCCACCATTTTATTAGTTCGCACTTGACTCCTTCTACGAGTCTCTACTCACACATGACTCAACTATGAGTCGCACTACCCAAACACAATCACAATCAAACAATTCATTCTCAATCCACATTTCATGAATTATACAAACTTTGATTAAAGGAATACAATCCAACCACAAACGATACAATACAAACACAAGAGAGTACACCCAATCCGATTCGTGCATTTATCTTGTTAGGTGATCACACAATCAAACAAGCACACAAATCGGGGTAACCAAGTTAGGATACAGAGCATGAGGAAATCATACCTTTCACACGGGGTTTATCTTTACCGGGGGTTCTCAGGTTCTTTGGCTCACCCTTGTTCCTCGAATCATATTCTTGAACCACTAATTACATGTCAAATGGTTCAATTATTATTAAGGTGTTACGGAATGTACATTATTGCTACTCCCGTACTTACCCCGTTATCCCGTTATTCCGGTTAAACTTGTACTTAAACTCACAACTTTGTCAATCACTTCCGACCTTTGTTTATACTTCTTAGCACCTTTAAATGTCACCAAACAATTCCTAAACATCATCTAAAACCAATACCATTTAATCCCCAATGTTTAAAGCCTTAAAAACACTTCCTGTTGAATTCTCGGGGTGGTCCGGGACTTGGTCCCTACCTATAGTCCCGGACCAATGCATTGTGAAACTCTCGGGTGAAAATAACATGTGGTCCGGGACCTTGTACCTAGGTCAAGTTCCGGACCAAACGATGGTTCTAACTCTCGGCTACATATTCATGGGTGGTCGGGACCTTGTCCATCCCTCAAGTCCCGGACCAAGTGCTGCAAGAACTCTCGGCCTGTTTTTAATGGGTGGTCCAAGACTCTGTCCAAGGACTAGGTCCCGGACCCTGCTAAAACCTGCAACTTACATTATTTTTCAGCCCCTAATCAATCCTTAGACCACCCTTAATCTTTCCCTAATCTTTCCACAAGTTTTCTACACATTTTAACACCTCAAAACACTCCTCAACCACTCAAATCCTTGGTTAAATCCCTACTCCAATTCTTGTTCAAGTTCAACAATTCAAGTTCTCACATTTTGCATTTTTCACTCTTTCGCATTTCTAACTTCTCCTTGCTAGTTTTTACATCTTACCAAGCCTACCAAATCACTTAATGACCATACCAATTCATTCCTAGATATACACCATTCTAAAACCCAAGTCCAACTCTCATTTCCTAAGTCTTGCACACTAATTCCTTTTCTAGTTTTTCTAAAACATTTCCATACTCCATTGCTACAGATTTTCACCTCTCCTCTATTAGTTCTCCAAATGCCATTTCAAGGCTACAACTACACTCCAAACAACACTACAAACACCTAGGTTCACCAATTCACTAAGTCATCTTAAAACACTTATTTTTCTACCAAAATTTTGCCATAACCTCCCCATAAATTTAACATCTCCCAATCCATCAACCCTCATCAATTTTCATTCCTAATCTAGCCACACCCACAAGGGGTCCTACCAGCACACAAACACCAATCAAAATTCACCAAACAAAATATAAACACAATTCCCAAATCGACATCTCACAAAATCCTACTAACCACAATCAAGCACATTATTGCTCCAGATTTTATTTCATCTTTTATTCTTCCCAAACCCAATTCTAGAACCATTAATAAAGTCATTACGGTAGTTTCTTACCTTAATTCACAAGTCTCTCCTTAATTCTCCTCTTGCTCCTCATCTTCCCAAAATCGGTCAAGAGGGAATGGAGTTTCCAAACTCCATCCCAACATTCAAGAAACACCAAATACATCCAATTAATTATCTAAACCCTTAGGAAATCTCAATTCAAGAAAAGAGGCTTAGAGCACAAGTTAGGGTTTTACCTTTGGAGATTTTTGAGAGGGGTTCTCACCCTTGAATCAAGAAGGGGATTACTCCACCATTGGAGGGTTGAAATGGAGCTCAAAAATCAAGAAGAAAACAAGGCATTACAAAGGGGTAAAAATCGGTCACCAAAGGAGGGAGAACCAAAATGAGTTTTTCAATGAAATTTTTACCTTGTTTGAAAGAGGAGACTCCAAGCTACAAGATGATGTGATTTTCTCTTCAAATGGGGAAAACCCATGGAGGTCAAGTTCTTCCTTTTGGAATTTCGAAAAGAGAGGAAGATAGAGGATGATGAGAGGAGTTCAAATATGTGATTATTTTTGCGTTTGGAGCTTGGAGTTGACTAGAGCAAGGAAGAGAATGAAGAGAAGCCATGGAAGGAGGGGGAGAACTCCAAAATTGGCTGCAACCAGAGAGGAGGAGAAATCGCAAGGAAGGAGGAAAGAGAGGAAAAAGAGGGAAAAGGAAATAAGGAAGAGAGAGAGGGAAAAGGGGTACTTGTACCCTTTTTGCTTTTTGCTCTTTGACTTATTTAATTAGCTAACTAGTCATGTGTGAGGGGCTGTCTACATTAATAAACCGGCCCACTATTATAATACAAGCTGGAGCGTTTTTTGTCTTTTACAGAAAACGCTCGTTAATTTACCCGGTTTAGCACTATTCACTAACCGGGCCCTTTTCCGAATCTTCTCGTTTCTTTAATGTTAATGGCTATTATACTCCCATTAATGTTTATTTATAGTTATTTGATGAACTATAATTTTTACGGGTTCGTTTGACCACTTAAAGTCACGTTCTCGGGTTTTCTCGAAAAACGTGCGCTAAAGCTTTATTAGCATTTTTAATTCGTTTTATGGATCCGTTTCCTTCGGGAGTTGTTCCCATATATTATTTAGGCATTATTAAGCCTTTTAAATTCATTTAATACCTCTTTAAGGTTGTTTTCCTCTTACGGTCACTTAACGCTCAATTTAGCGTTTTTCGCTTTTTAAGCGTTTTTCTTGTTCCTTTTGGATTTATTCTGTTTACCAAAATTCCTTAGGCACTAATAGGCCCTCAATATCGTATTAGAGTAATTTAATCACCCTAATTAAGTCCGGGGTATTTCAATCTACCCCCTTAAAGAACTTTGCCCACAAAGTTAATGAGTCTAAGGTTGTTAGTCACCAAGGTACTCAATACTAAGGTTATACTCTCTCCACAACTGTCAGTCTCCACTGACTGACTGAATACAAACCACATATCCACACAGCATGTCAAGCATGCATAGCAACCAAAAATACATTTTTCCAAATCTCTCAATGGGGGTCCATCCGCAGACAATTAGGCACTAAGTCCTCCCCCAAATCGAGTGATCCCTCAGGTACCGGTCACGTTTGAACACTTACGCTCTCTGGTTCACGGCCGTCATGACATTGAGCACTTACTCTTTCTGGCTCTACGGTCCTTTGGTTATGATCAAATTCATTTGTAACTCTAGAGAATCCTTAGGCTCCAAAGTGGGTACTCTTCCCTGACCGGACTACTCATATCCGGCGGCCCTTGGACAAATACAAAACACACATTACAAACGTCCTACAGGTCACTTAGTACCCTTGCTCGTCCGTTGTAATGGTTTCAAAACTATTCAACACCTCACCGACTCACAACTAGCTTCACCTCCATGATTCAACCGGATACCCGTGCCTAGCCATGAAAGATCCACTAGCGCCCGTGGAAATGGTTTCAAAACCAATCCTCATTCTCAAGTTTGAAGAAAATCATTTGCCAAAATCATTTTGGAAATTCATTTTGAAAACTTCCATGCAACTCCAAGTTCCAATTTGTGTTAGTTTCACCTATTACTAGTGTGATTACTTGTGGCCACTTATACGGAGCTTCAAGAGTCATTCAACCCCAATGTGATCAGCATTGGTGTTGAACTATCCATCCACCCCACTTTGGTGTTCGGTTTCCCTTGATCGCTAGCAAACCAAGTTCCACCTCCCACCTCAATTCACACAATCAAATAGTCAATCATTATTTAATTTTTCTTCTTCACAGTCTTTCTAGTCATAATCATTCAATCATACATTTACCAATTTCTAGAATTCATTTACTCATTTACTACTCATCTCATCAATTGTTACTCAATCCTATCTTCAACTACTATGCCCAAGAATTCCAATTAGTTTTTTATCAAATAGTTCACCAGTCGAATCAGTTTCTATCCTCAATCATTTACAAGAAAATCAAATCAACTCAATTCACATAGGGGACTTAATTCCCACTAGGTTCAACATCGGTTTCATACCGATTTACACTCCTCAAATCTCCCAACGTACTCATCAACCTCCTCAAACTTACTCATTTCCCAAAACCATTACCAATCGGGGTCCTCATTCCCCATGGAGTTTCTCTACTCCATTCACCTCAAATTTCTCACAATCAATAATCCTTTCCACTTCACATCTTACAAGCAACCTTAATTACATTATGAATGGCTACATATGTTTATGTAACATAAGTGCCAATCATCACAACAAATACTTTTGCGCTATGCGCATTGTAGTTTACGCCCTATAACGTAAAACATACATTTTGCGGTTTTCGCCCTACCCCCCTTAAAAAGGGATTACGCCCACGTAATCTACCATGTGTCAACATTGGACGTAGGTCGAAGGCATTCACCGTCATGGAGTGGTTCAACTTCCATGCGGTCTATTATACAATGTATTCTGGTCAAAGGGTCTTAACCGCATTGTCGGCTAGTCCCTGCACCAAGAATTTTCATCGGAGTTTGTTTACCTCAACTGGGTTCGGTTCTAGCCTTAGAGGCTTCAAGGCATTGATAATCAGCTATTAATTCACTAGGTGTATCAAACCTTAGAATTTGGGCCCACTAGCTTCTGCTGCGTGACCCTGATAACTTGGGGTTTATTTACCCTTCTCGTTATTCTAAATGTGTTATACATTATCCTTTTATCCCTTTTTATCTTGGGAATAAGGTTTATCAATCAAGCGTGGTATTCTTTTACCGCACGCGAATTCAATGAGCTTCTCTATCCAGCTCTTTAGGAATCTATATACATACTATTGTATATTTTCGTGGTTATTCACTTGATTCCTCCGACTTATTGTCGGTTGAGGTTAAGCCACTACTTAATTGTAGTGCTTCCTCCGTTGTCAGTGATAAGTGCGAAATATATATACTCTTAGAGCCTTAATACTTCCTATTTTCGTAATAATTCATGTCACATTTCACACTTATCATATGCTTTTACTTATATTTATGTTTAGATAAGAGCTGATGGAATTATGTGTCAATCGCAGAAATATATATATATATATATATATATATGGATAATTCGGTGTCCATGTTATGTTTTGCTCATCAGCATAATGCCGACCGTTTGCTTCAGTCCTGCATGTCGATCATCACTGATAATATGAGTGAATTCACCACTCACGGAAATTCCTTATAATTGTCATCATTCGTATCATCATTTGACGATTTACTGAAGCCAAGCACTCGCACGTGACATGTCATCAAGCTGCACACCAATCTTCACTATAATATTCACGTCTGTACATTCACAACAAATTGAAGGCAGCACCAATCAAGGCAGCCATTCACGTACAAACTTTGAGTGTACTGCACGTGGAGCATATTGACATTGGGTGATAACAATTATGGGTTGCATGTTCATGAGGAGGCGCAGACACTATAGAAGAATGGCCACATAGACTCACATGGACAAAGGATAAACGATGGCATATCAATGATATAATATTAAAATCATAAAACCCATGCTATTGTCTGTAATTAACACGGGGATCGCATTACAAGGCTGGAGGCATCTCCTTCATCGCCATATATACTCACACCCGCATGGATATGAACTGCACCGGATATTCATCCACACCTCTCCTCATCCTCCTCCTCTCATTCATCTGCTCACCCTCAAATTAATTCCTCCGTACTCCATCTCCATACCTACACTCAAACACAAACACACTCAACATCACTCACGTTTTCATCCAGATTTCTTCACACAAAAATCATATATCATCTTCCGCACACTCGCCACACAATAACTCACGTCCGGATTTGAGTCCGACCCATCCCATCCGGACATCCACAAAATATCACGACCGGATTTGTGTCCGGATTGCTGTCCGAACCACCCCATCCGGACGTCTCACAAACTCACCCAAAAATTCCATTTTCGCCCCATTTCACCGGGTTCACTCCATTGTCACCAAATCCAACCTCTCAGCCAGCATAGCGCAAGGACAAAGGGCGGAGCGAGCAAGAAGATCTTCGTAACAGATGATTTTTCTCAACTCTCTCTCAATTATGATTATAATCGCTATGTCTAGCTAAGAGGATTTACTCTAGGGGAAGGGATGTCGTAATTAGTAAACTCTGCATTATTTTACTGCTTTATTGAGACTATTTGGATTGTTCAGGTTAATGCTTTTTAAGTGCTTTTAATAAACGTCATGAATTTATTATAAGCCCTCGAATCATGTTATGATCAGATAAGGTGATTAGCATTGACGGTCCTATTAACCTGTTGCCTGTGATTATTGCAATCGGATAGATTACATTAGTCACTAGGAGCTTTAGTCCGGACCAAAACCAGACTAGTAATTCTGTGCAATAAAACCATCTAGATATACTTGCTAGGTCTAGACTAGAACTACATGCCTGTCTAGATGAGCTACCTGGAATTAAGACTTAATACAGAATAGATAATTGAGAATTACAAGCCAATCCAAGTCTCCACTTAAGTAGTAGAATATGCAGAACCTAGCTAGTGAAACAACTCCTGAACCTAGAGTACCGTTCACACTCCCAAGACTATCACTTTAATTTATCTGCTATTTACTTTCTTGTTACCAATTTGAAACCCAAAACCAAAACAAACCCCTCTTTAGTTACCCATTGCCTAAGGCTAGACTTATTACATCAAGTCCCGTGGATTGACACCCAGGTCGCTTCATAAATTGCTATACTACTACGACCGGGATTTTTGCAACCCGACGGTCTATTGAATTATTGAATTCTAGGATTATTTCTAGGTTTTTAATATATCAAATAAAACCGTTTGCAGTCAGTAGCTTCTGAATTATGGCTTTGCATTTTCTATGCTTCGGTCCTTATGACTTCGTACCTTTCCTTCCACCTTTTCCATAACTGTTATCTTCCCAACTTCCTAGCTATCCCACTCGATCATTACTACACAAGTGCAATACCAAAACACTCAGTCCTACAGAGTGCAGAGGCGTAAACTCCTGGGCAGTAAATCTCTTGTGAGATCACAATAGGAATGAATATTACTTCCTGGTTTCTCAGTCTGTCTACCATCTTTATTCATCAACTTCGTCTCATTGTATGATCTACTCAGGTGTATTGGTCGCTTACTGCGCACCATGCTCGTATTTATTTACGACCTTGATTTCCATGGCATCTGCTATTACCTTAGCTTCCGCCCATGTATCTCTACCATTAGACAATGGTTCACTATTTTCCTGGCTGATTATAGAATATGTTATTCTTTATGTCTCTAAGCTCCTTGAGCGTTGTTGATTTTCCACTTCCCTTCCACATACGGTATCTCTCCTTAACCGATTACTTTTCGGTTCCAACAATTGCTATCAAAGCTTCCTTCTGTTTCATCTTGTTCAAGTTATTGCTTGGCAATGACTATATGCTCAAGCCCCACTACATTAGTAGTTCTGAAGGAGGTGTATTATCAGATATTTGCTGATGGTATTCCCTTCTTTGAAATCTATGTGTTCACCGCTCTCGCGGTCTCACATTAACGAGGGGTATCCCTGCTCGTTGGTTATTAAGCAATCTTACTGGTTCCGTTCTTGGCAACTCTTCATATGGTTCACCATGGTTTTGCGACCGTTGAATTGTATTGTAATGGGTTCCTGGCTCACTGGCCACGTTGCCTAGAGCTTTGCTCATCATAGGCTGATCACAGACATTGCTTCTCCGTATACCATAAGATGGCTTGGAGGTATTCTAGGGCCCCTTGATAGGGTTAGTGCATCACGCTTCCGTCTATTCGTAGCCCTTTAAGTGTCTAGGTATCGATTGGTACCTTTCAACAATTCAGGGTGTCCCCTGGGTAAGTGGGATCCCTTCGGTGTTCTAACCGAGTGTTCGTTATAGCTCTGGCGCTCTTATTACGACACTTCGTTCAACTATGTTGACTTTGATACCCTTTCTGGACTGCTCTTGGGTGTTGTTGATTATGCCGTTACATCCGGCTAACACTTGAGTGTGTTCATTTTACTCCGCATTGTGGTTCTGGATTTCAAGTTGTCCCGTTTAGGGTTACCATTGATGTTTTAACTTGTTTATAACAGGTTTGGCATTACTCCTTCGGTAGTGAGCGGTATCCTCCGGTACCTTAGATGATCACTCTGGGTATTTCACTTTGTTCCTTGAACATTGTGGGTTCATGTTAGGCGTTTGTCTTACCGGTTTTAGTCCGGTCATTCATCCCAGCTATTCCATGCCTTTGTTTCAAATTCTTGAGACATCTCCAATGTCTTTAGTCAATTACTAGTGCTTCTCGCACTTTCTAGCTCTTAATCATCCTCCTGGAGTAAGTTCTTAACTCCTTTAGCTTGTAAGCTCGTCTGGGTTCTTCGATCATTTGAGGTATTCAATTGTTGCGGTTTGCATTTACCTTATGGTCCGTAGAACGGAGCTGACTACTTCCCGTGTTTCGTACACTACATGCATACATACGTGGGGTACCGTGTTGGTACGTTACCACCTACCTGACTAACTCACAAGTCTGTCAGGCCCGCAAGCTCCTTCGGAGTGCGGTCGTCCCACATCCCGTAATTGGGTACACTCGTAGTGCTCGTCACACGCCTAGGTGAAGTATTCTATTGTCAACTCCTCTTGTATCATTCTATGATACTCACCATAGTTCCTTTGGGTTGGTTTTAAAATTTGAGGCTTAAAAAGAAAAGTTTGTGGTTTGAAAGAAAAATTTGGGTTTAAAATAAAATCTTGGGTTTTGAAGGAAAATCTTCATGGCATTGCCATGCTTGAGGTCTTTGACCAAGTACAGCTTCCTGCTGACTGGTATGTTCACTAACATAATGGTCGGGCCGTTAGGCCTTCCCAAGGTTGATTCTTCAAGTTCCTAGGATTGGCAATCCTATGATTGCTTCCATCTCCATGGTGGTACCTTTAGTAAGTACTTGTTAGTCATTAAAAGGCTTCCAATTGCCTTGTAGTTGCTGCACTTGCCCTGGGCAAGTGCGCGGGTATGTCGGTTTTCAGGTTATCTTATACCGTTTACGGTATTGTTTTCATCCATATTTGGTGTTTATATTGGATCTTCCTTTGATCCTTCGATCTTAGTGATCAATCTCCTGAGTACTTCACAGTGATCTTGACAAAATTGTTATTAATTCGGGTGCTTTCCCGATCCTTGAGGTACTCCGTATACCTTGCTTGGCTGCTCGTTTCCACGCCTTTACGGTGGTTACCGAGGTTGCTTGATCTTCAGGAACTACATTGTAGTCCTATTGGCTTGTAGGTTTGAAATTATCCAACCTCGACTAATTCCTTAGTCGGTTAGTATACCGTTGGTGGTATCGTCAAGTATTGCAGTCCGTAGACTCTCTTGCCTCGGGTTTGTTACTTCGCCTTTCTGCTCATTGTGTAGCTATACTTCCCTTCTGGTTGGCTACACATGGTTCTCCGACTGCGAAGCATGTCGCCCCATGGTGCCGCAAATTTTCACTATCCTTTATTCGGGATCTTCAATCTTCTACCGTTTTTTTATAGTTATTGTCGTCGAAACGGGAACCGTCTTCGGAATATCCAGTTCTTGGAATCTACCGTAGGACAAGTTCTTTCTTTATGCAAAGTTTATTCTATGGCTGCCAGATCGGGTTTTCCCGAGTATGAGGGATATTTCCATCTCTGGCGTTCTTCCCTAACTTATAACGGGGGTTGCGGAGGGCGGGATTGGTTATGTAGGTATCCAGACCACATGGAAGTTCCTAACTAGCGTACCTCACACGCTAACGCTAAACCCTTAGCCCTAAGCTTCTAATTCCTAACTCGGTATTTTCCTAAACTCGGTATTCAGACCATTAGAGCGATACTTTGCTCTAATACCACTTTTTGTAACACCCCAACCGGTAATCACACCTTCATCTCCTAGCGCGTCTCAATTACCAACCATAAAGCAGCGGAATACAAACTACAACGGGGGTGTGATACAATGCCGCTAGTCACCTACGTGACTAGCTAGGCCAAATACAAACTCAAATACAACAACAATTACAATATCGGTCTGATGGGCCTTTACCGAGTACACTATACAAATCATACTTCCATTACTTAACCGAATCTAAACCAAATACAACTCCAATCCCATATTATACAATACAACCTCAAATTACGATCTATACCGAGTATCTACAATTCCCAAGTGTATCCATGACCTCTTTGGTCTTACATCCCACAATATACAAATACCATTGCTTTAATAACTACCCATATCAATAACAACCCGTCCTACTCTCGAACGGTGCCCGGCTTAGCTGTCGGTCTCTTACAGTGATCATATTCACTTCGGGTACCTGCACACAAAAACGTTCCCCCTAGGGGGTCAGCTTACGCTGAATATGACTTCCGCATACCCCGCGTACTAGCGAGGGTACGCCGACTAATTGGTCGAGAGCATGCGGTTCATTTTATCACAACAAACATACAATATACACTATATATGTACCTTCACAACCAAGTTCAACATTGAATACAAGCACTAACACACACATCAAGGGTTGGTTCAATATGTTCTTTAGTTCGGCTTTAGGGTTTCTACCTCACCATGCCTTACTCAATTACTCATGTTCTACCCACTCCCTTGGGTACTCTTACTCACAATCTCAACAAGGTCTACAACACTCAACTCAATTCTCCACTCAACTCGAATTCTCAATACGCACCTACTCGATTCAATACTCAATACTCAAGTTCCCAAGTCAATACTCAATGCTCTAGGTATATGTTAAGTCAATCTCACGACCTCCGGGCAGGGTCATACACAAGACCCACCACCGGGCTCAAATACAAATAGGGCTATACTGTTAGCTCCTCAAATACTCAAATGTCCGGTTCACTACCGGACTACTTAAATTCCCAAAACTCCACTCTTGGAGTCAATTCACGATCTCAAGGATTAGCCTAGAAGTATCTCTCTGATAGCATCTAATGGCTTAGGGAATTCCTCAATGTCTAGTATTCTAAGATTTAAGGTTTCAACCAACTTATTGAATACTCTCATGTTCGGGACATTGCTCATGTTAGTCGGTTCCTCTCATTGGGGCTCGACTATATTTCTAAGGGGTTGGTGATCCCTTACCATTCATTACTTTACTCAAGGTTATATTTCGAACAACTTTCCAATCCTCTAGTTAGAGGTTGCTCATATACTTCCACTAATTTTATCGGGTGGATTTAGTTGTTTCGGTTCTCTAACCGTTATGGGAGGTTGCTACTCCCGTGTGTTTTCTCATTCTAGTGCGATCGTAGGTTTAGGTTACCGCATAGGGGTTCATTAGTTGTAGTGTGTTTCCACCATTTTATTAGTTCACACTTGACTCCTTCTACGAGTCTCTACTCACACATGACTCAACTATGAGTCGCACTACCCAAACACAATCACAATCAAACAATTCATTCTCAATCCACATTTCATGAATTATACAAACTTTGATTAAAGGAATACAATCCAACCACGAACGATACAATACAAACACAAGAGAGTACACCCAATCCGATTCATGCATTTATCTTGTTAAGTGATCACACAATCAAACAAGCACACAAATCGGGGTAACCAAGTTAGGATACAGAGCATGACGAAATCATACCTTTCACCGGGATTTATCTTTACCGGGGGTTCTTAGGTTCTTTGGCTCACCCTTGTTCCTCGAATATATTCTTGAACCACTAATTACATGTCAAATGGTTCAATTATTATTAAGGTGTTACGGTATGTACATTATTGCTACTCCCGTACTTACCCCGTTATCTCGTTATTCCGGTTAAACTTAATGTACTTAAACTCACAACTTTGTCAATCACTTCCGACCTTTGTTTATACTTCTTAGCACCTTTAAATGTCACCAAACAATTCCTAAACATCATCTAAAACCAATACCATTTAATCCCCCATGTTTTAAAGCCTTAAAAACACTTCCTGTTGAATTCTGGGGTGGTCCGGGACTTGGTCCCTACCTATAGTCCCGGACCAATGCATTGTGAAACTCTCGGGTGAAAATAACATGTGGTCCGGGACCTTGTACCTAGGTCAAGTTCTGGACCAAACGATGGTTCTAACCACTAGTACAAAAAGGGCCTATTTCGGCGGTTGTAAAAGGTCTATTTCGGCGGTTCTAGAACCGCCGAAATGGAGACCGCCGAAATAGGGATGAGACCCTATCTCGGCGGTTGTACAACCGCCGAGATAGAACACCTATGGTGGCGGTTCCTAGCTACAACCGCCGGCATAGGTGGTTGTTTTAAAAAAAAAAACACACCTATGGCGGCGGTTGTTAGCTAGGAACCGCCGCCATAGGTGGTTTTCAAAAAAAAAAAACACCTATGGCGGCGGTTCCTAGCTAACAACCGCCGCCATAGGTTATTTTTTAAAAAATAAAAAAAATTAGCTGCATCGTCTTCTTTCTCGGGAGCGAGATGCAACAGTTTGCATCTGTAGAGGCGCAGACGCAAGAGAATGAACAGTGGCACAGAGCATGTAAGCTTCTTGTTCGCCTTGCAAAATCACCGTGAGTGTGAAGAGATTGTAGTGGCGCAGACACTAGAAGAGAATGAAGAGACACAAACACAAAGAAGAGAATAAATAGGCGCAAAGCATGTATGTTTCTTGTTCTCCAAAAAGAAAAATATAAGTTTGAGTATATTACCGGATCCAGAATGAACTACTTCAGCCCCGTCTTCAATCTAGTGAGTGAGATGCAGCGGTTTCAGTGATTTGTCACTACATAGGCGTAGACACAAGAAGAGAATGAAGAGATGCGTAGACAAAACAAGAGAATGAAAGGCGCAGAGCATGTATGTAGCTTGTTCTCCAATGAGAAAAAAGATAAGTTCGAGTATATTACCGGTTCTAGAATGAACTACTTCAACCCCGTTTTCAATCTGGTGAGCGAGATGCAGAGAGGAGCGTTTAGCAAGTACATTCGCCAGTTAGAGTTGCAAAATTACCGTGAGAGGAGAGAGATGAAGAGCAGTTGCGATATATATAATGAAAAAAGTCTATTTCAGCGGTTGTTAGCTAGGAACCGCCGAAATAGACTGAAATTTTCCCGCGGTCCGAATTTTTGAAAAAAAACCAAAAAAGGGAAAACAGGCATCCGAAAATTTTATGTCTAAAAAAAGGCACCTATTTCGGCGGTTCTAGCTAGGAACCGCCGAAATAGGCTGAAATTTTCCCCGCGGTCCGAATTTTTTGAAAAAAAAAACCCGGGAAAACAAGCTTCCGAAAATTTTATGTCTAAAAAAAGGCACCTATTTCGGCGGTTCCTAGCTAGGAACCGCCGAAATAGGCTGAAATTTTCCCGCGGTCCGAATTTTTTGAAAAAAAAAACCCGGGAAAATAGGCTTCCAAAAAATTTTAGTTTAAAAAAAGGCACCTATTTCGGCGGTTCCTGGCTAGGAACCGCCGAAATAGGCTGATGAAATTTTCCCGCCGACCGAATTTTTTGAAAAAAAAACGGGAAAATAGGCTTCCAAAAATTTTATGTCTAAAAAAAGCACCTATTTCGCCGAAATAGGTGCCTTTTTTTAGACATAGAATTTTCGGGGCACCTATTTCAACGGTTGTTGTTAAACCGCCGAAATAGGGGCGCCGAAATAGGCGTTTTTTGTACTAGTGTCTCGGCTACATATTCATGGGTGGTCCGGGACCTTGTCCATCCCTCAAGTCCCGGACCAAGTGCTGCAAGAACTCTCGGCCTGTTTTAATGGGTGGTCCGGGACTCTGTCCAAGGACTAGGTCCCGGACCCTGCTAAAACCTGCAACTTACAATATTTTTCAGCCCCTAATCAATCCTTAGACCACCCTTAATCTTTTCCTAATCTTTCCAAAAGTTTTCTACTCATTTTAACACCTCAAAACACTCCTGAAACCACCTCAAATCCTTGGTTAAATCCCTACTCCAATTCTTGTTCAAGTTCTCACATTTTGCATTTTTCACTCTTTCGCATTTCTAACTTCTCCTTGCTAGTTTTTACATCTTACCAAGCCTACCAAATCACTTAATGACCATACCAATTCATTCCTAGATATACACCATTCTAAAACCCAAGTCCAACTCTCATTTCCTAAGTCTTGCACACTAATTCCTTTTCTAGTTTTTCTAAAACATTTCCATACTCCATTGCTACAGATTTTCACCTCTCCTCTATTAGTTCTCCAAATGCCATTTCAAGGCTACAACTACACTCCAAACAACACTACAAACACCTAGGTTCACCAATTCACTAAGTCATCTTAAAACACTTATTTTTCTACCAAAATTTTGCCATAACCTCCCCATAAATTTAACATCTCCCAACCCATCAACCCTCATCAATTTTCATTCCTAATCTAGCCACACCCATATGGGGTCCTACCAGCACACAAACACCAATCAAAATTCACCAAACAACAATATAAACACAATTCCCAAATCGACATCTCACAAAATCCTACTAACCACAATCAAGCACATTATTGCTCCAGATTTTATTTCATCTTTTATTCTTCCCAAACCTAATTCTAGAACCATTAATAAAGTTATTACGGTAGTTTCTTACCTTAATTCACAAGTCTCTCCTTAATTCTCCTCTTGCTCCTCATCTTCCCAAAATCGGTCAAGAGGGAATGGAGTTTCCAAACTCCATCCCAACATTCAAGAAACACCAAATACATCCAATTAATTATCTAAACCCTTAGGAAATCTCAATTCAAGAAAAGAGGCTTAGAGCACAAGTTAGGGTTTTACCTTTGGAGATTTTTGAGAGGGGTTCTCACCCTTGAATCAAGAAGGGGATTACTCCACCATTGGAGGGTTGAAATGGAGCTCAAAAATCAAGAAGAAAACAAGGCATTACAAAGGGGTAAAAATCGGTCACCAAAGGAGGAGAACCAAAATGAGTTTTTCAATGAAATTTTTACCTTGTTTGAAAGAGGAGACTCCAAGCTACAAGATGATGTGTTTTTCTCTTCAAATGGGGGAAAACCCATGGAGGTCAAGTTCTTCCTTTTGGAATTTCGAAAAGAGAGGAAGATAGAGGATGATGAGAGGAGTTCAAATATATGATTATTTTTGCGTTTGGAGCTTGGAGTTGACTAGAGCAAGGAAGAGAATGAAGAGAAGCCATGGAAGGAGGGGGAGAACTCCAAAATTGGCTGCAACCAGAGAGGAGGAGGGAGAAATCGCAAGGAAGGAGGAAAGAGAGGAAAAAGAAGAGGGAAAAGGAAATAAAGGAAGAGAGAGAGGGAAAAGGGGTACTTGTACCCTTTTTGCTTTTTGCTCTTTGACTTATTTAATTAGCTAACTAGTCATGTGTGAGGGGCTGTCTACATTAAAAAACCGGACCACTATTATAATACAAGCTGGAGCGTTTTTCGTCTTTTACAGAAAACGCTCGTTAATTTACCCGGTTTAGCACTATTCACTAACCGGGCCCCTTTTCCGGAATCTTCTCGTTTCTTTAATGTTAATGGCTATTATACTCCCATTAATGTTTATTTATAGTTATTTGATGGACTATAATTTTTACGGGTTCGTTTGACCACTTAAAGTCACGTTCTCGGGTTTTCTCGAAAAACGTGCGCTAAAGCTTTATTAGCATTTTTAATTCGTTTTATGGATCCGTTTCCTTCGGGAGTTGTTCCCATATTATTTAGGCATTATTAAGCCTTTTAAATTCATTTATACTCTCTTTAAGGGTTTTCCTCTTACGGTCACTTAACGCTCAATTTAGCGTTTTTCGCTTTTTAAGCGTTTTCTTGTTCCTTTTGGATTTATTTGTTTACCAAAATTCCTTAGGCACTAATAGGCCCTCAATATCGTATTAGAGTAATTTAATCACCCTAATTAAGTCCGGGGTATTTCAATCTACCCCCTTAAAGAACTTTGCCCACAAAGTTAATGAGTCTAAGGTTGTTAGTCACCAAGGTACTCAATACTAAGGTTATACTCTCTCCACAACTGTCAGTCTCCACTGACTGACTGAATACAAACCACATATCCACACAGCATGTCAAGCATGCATAGCAACCAAAAATACATTTTTCTCAAATCTCTCAATGGGGGTCCATCCGCAGACAATTAGGCACTAAGTCCTCCCCCAAATCGAGTGATCCCTCCTCAGTACCGGTCACGTTTGAACACTTACGCTCTCTGGTTCACGGCCGTCATGACATTGAGCACTTACTCTTTCTGGCTCTACGGTCCTTTGGTTATGATCAAATTCATTTGTAACTCTAGAGAATCCTTAGGCTCCAAAGTGGGTACTCTTCCCTGACCGGACTACTCATATCCGGCGGCCCTTGGACAAATACAAAACACACATTACAAACGTCCTACAGGTCACTTAGTACCCTTGCTCGTGTAATGGTTTCAAAACTATTCAACACCTCACCGACTCACAACTAGCTTCACCTCCATGATTCAACCGGATACCCGTGCCTAGCCATGAAAGATCCACTAGCGCCCGTGGAAATGGTTTCAAAACCAATCCTCATTCTCAAGTTTGAAGAAAATCATTTGCCAAAATCATTTTGGAAATTCATTTTGAAAACTTCCATGCAACTCCAAGTTCCAATTTGTGTTAGTTTCACCTATTACTAGTGTGATTACTTGTGGCCACTTATACGGAGCTTCAAGAGTCATTCAACCCCAATGTGATCAGCATTGGTGTTGAACTATCCATCCACCCCACTTTGGTGTTCGGTTTCCCTTGATCGCTAGCAAACCAAGTTCCACCTCCCACCTCAATTCACACAATCAAATAGTCAATCATTATTTAATTTTCTATCTTCACAGTCTTTCTAGTCATAATCATTCAATCATACATTTACCAATTTCTAGAATTCATTTACTCATTTACTACTCATCTCATCAATTGTTACTCAATCCTATCTTCAACTACTATGCCCAAGAATTCCAATTAGTTTTTCTATCCACAAATAGTTCACCAGTCGAATCAGTTTCTATCCTCAATCATTTACAAGAAAATCAAATCAACTCAATTCACCTAGGGGACTTAATTCCCACTAGGTTCAACATCGGTTTCATACCGATTTACACTCCTCAAATCTCCCAACGTACTCATCAACCTCCTCAAACTTACTCATTTCCCAAAACCATTACCAATCGGGGTCCTCATTCCCCATGGAGTTTCTCTACTCCATTCACCTCAAATTTCTCACAATCAATAATCCTTTCCACTTCACATCTTACAAGCAACCTTAATTACATTATGAATGGCTACATATGTTTATGTAACATAAGTGCCAATCATCACAACAAATACTTTTGCGCTATGCGCATTGTAGTTTACGCCCTATAACGTAAAACATACATTTCGCGGTTTTCGCCCTACCCCCCTTAAAAAGGGATTACGCCCACGTAATCTACCATGTGTCAACATTGGACGTAGGTCGAAGGCATTCAGCCGTCATGGAGTGGTTCAACTTCCATGCGGTCTATTATACAATGTATTCTGGTCAAAGGGTCTTAACCGCATTGTCGGCTAGTCCCTGCACCAAGAATTTTCATCGGAGTTTGTTTAACTCTCAACTGGGTTCGGTTCTAGCCTTAGAGGCTTCAAGGCATTGATAATCAGCTATTAATTCACTAGGTGTATCAAACCTTAGAATTTGGGCCCACTAGCTTCTGCTGCGCGACCCTGATAACTTGGGGTTTATTTACCCTTCTCGTTATTCTAAATGTGTTATACATTATCCTTTTATCCCTTTTTATCTTGGGAATAAGGTTTATCAATCAAGCGTGGTATTCTTTTACCGCACGCGAATTCAATGAGCTTCTCTATCCAGCTCTTTAGGAATCTATATACATACTATTGTATATTTTCGTGGTTATTCACTTGATTCCTCCGACTTATTGTCGGTTGAGGTTAAGCCACTACTTAATTGTAGTGCTTCCTCCGTTGTCAGTGATAAGTGCAAATATATATACTCTTAGAGCCTTAATACTTCCTATTTTCGTAATAATTCATGTCACATTTCACACTTATCATATGCTTTTACTTATATTTATGTTTAGATAAGAGCTGATGGAATATATGTGTCAATCGCAGAAATATATATATATATATATATATATATATATATATGGATAATTCGGTGTCCATGTTATGTTTTGCTCATCAGCATAATGCCGACCGTTTGCTTCAGTCCTGCATGTCGATCATCACTGATAATATGAGTGAATTCACCACTCACGGAAATTCCTTATAATTGTCATCATTCGTATCATCATTTGACGATTTACTGAAGCCAAGCACTCGCACGTGACATGTCATCAAGCTGCACACCAATCTTCACTATAATATTCACGTCTGTACATTCACAACAAATTGAAGGCAGCACCAATCAGAGGCAGCCATTCACGTACAAACTTTGAGTGTACTGCACGTGGAGCATATTGACATTGGGTGATAACAATTATGGGTTGCATGTTCATGAGGAGGCGCACACTATAGAAGAATGGCCACATAGACTCACATGGACAAAGGATAAACGATGGCATATCAATGATATAATATTAAAATCATAAAACCCATGCTATTGTCTGTAATTAACACGGGGATCGCATTACAACAGGCTGGAGGCATCTCCTTCATCGCCATATATACTCACACCCGCATGGATATGAACTGCACCGGATATTCATCCACACCTCTCCTCATCCTCCCCTCTTTCATCTTCACCCTCAAATTAATTCCTCCGTACTCCATCTCCATACCTACACTCAAACACAAACACACTCAACATCACTCACGTTTTCATCCAGATTTCTTCACACAAAAATCATATCATCTTCCGCACACTCGCCACACAAAAACTCACGTCCGGATTTGAGTCCGACCCATCCCATCCGGACATCCACAAAATATCACGACCGGATTTGTGTCCGGATTGCTGTCCGAACCACCCCATCCGGACGTCTCACAAACTCACCCAAAAATTCCATTTTCGCCCCATTTCACCGGGTTCACTCCATTGTCACCAAATCCAACCTCTCAGCCAGCATAGCGCAAGGACAAAGGGCGGAGCGAGCAAGAAGATCTTCGTAACAGATGATTTCTCTCAACTCTCTCTCAATTATGATTATAATCGCTATGTCTAGCTAAGAGGATTTACTCTAGGGGAAGGGATGTCGTAATTAGTAAACTCTGCATTATTTTACTGCTTTATTGAGACTATTTGGATTGTTCAGGTTAATGCTTTTTAAGTGCTTTTAATAAACGTCTTGAATTTATTATAAGCCCTCGAATCATGTTATGATCAGATAAGGTGATTGGCATTGACGGTCCTATTAACCTGTTGCCTGTGATTATTGCAATCGGATAGATTACATTAGTCACTAGGAGCTTTAGTCCGGACCAAAACCAGACTAGTAATTCTGTGCAATAAAACCATCTAGATATACTTGCTAGGTCTAGACTAGAACTACATGCCCTGTCTAGATGAGCTACCTGGAATTAAGACTTAATACAGAATAGATAATTGAGAATTACAAGCCAATCCAAGTCTCCACTTAAGTAGTAGAATATGCAGAACCTAGCTAGTGAAACAACTCCCTGAACCTAGAGTACCGTTCACACTCCCAAGACTATCACTTTAATTTATCTGCTATTTACTTTCTTGTTACCAATTTGAAACCCAAAACCAAAACAAACCCCTCTTTAGTTACCCATTGCCTAAGGCTAGACTTATTACATCAAGTCCCGTGGATTGACACCCAGGTCGCTTCATAAATTGCTATACTACTACGACCGGGATTTTTGCAACCCGACGGTCTATTGAATTATTGAATTCTAGGATTATTTCTAGGTTTTTAATATATCAAATAAAACCGTTTGCAGTCAGTAGCTTCTGAATTATGGCTTTGCATTTTCTATGCTTCGGTCCTTATGACTTCGTACCTTTCCTTCCACCTTTTCCATAACTGTTATCTTCCCAACTTCCTAGCTATCCCACTCGATCATTACTACACAAGCTGCAATACCAAAACACTCAGTCCTACAGAGTGCAGAGGCGTAAACTCCTGGGCAGTAAATCTCTTGTGAGATCACAATAGGAATGAATATTACTTCCTGGTTTCTCAGTCTGTCTACCATCTTTATTCATCAACTTCGTCTCATTGTATGATCTACTCAGGTGTATTGGTCGCTTACTGCGCACCATGCTCGTATTTATTTACGACCTTGATTTCCATGGCATCTGCTATTACCTTAGCTTCCGCCCATGTATCTCTACCATTAGACAATGGTTCACTATTTTCCTGGCTGATTATAGAATATGTTATTCTTTATGTCTCTAAGCTCCTTGAGCGTTGTTGATTTTCCACTTCCCTTCCACATACGGTATCTCTCCTTAACCGATTACTTTTCGGTTCCAACAATTGCTATCAAAGCTTCCTTCTGTTTCATCTTGTTCAAGTTATTGCTTGGCAATGACTATATGCTCAAGCCCCACTACATTAGTAGTTCTGAAGGAGGTGTATTATCAGATATTTGCTGATGGTATTCCCTTCTTTGAAATCTATGTGTTCACCGCTCTCGCGGTCTCACATTAACGAGGGGTATCCCTGCTCGTTGGTTATTAAGCAATCTTACTGGTTCCGTTCTTGGCAACTCTTCATATGGTTCACCATGGTTTTGCGACCGTTGAATTGTATTGTAATGGGTTCCTGGCTCACTGGCCACGTTGCCTAGAGCTTTGCTCATCATAGGCTGATCACAGACATTGCTCTCCGTATACCATAAGATGGCTTGGAGGTATTCTAGGGCCCCTTGATAGGGTTAGTGCATCACGTCCGTCTATTCGTAGCCCTTTAAGTGTCTAGGTATCGATTGGTACCTTTCAACAATTCAGGGTGTCCCCTGGGTAAGTGGGATCCCTTCGGTGTTCTAACCGAGTGTTCGTTATAGCTCTGGCGCTCTTATTACGACACTTCGTTCAACTATGTTGACTTTGATACCCTTTCTGGACTGCTCTTGGGTGTTGTTGATTATGCCGTTACATCCGGCTAACACTTGAGTGTGTTCATTTTACTCCGCATTGTGGTTCTGGATTTCAAGTTGTCCCGTTTAGGGTTACCATTGATGTTTTAACTTGTTTATAACAGGTTTGGCATTACTCCTTCGGTAGTGAGCGGTATCCTCCGGTACCTTAGATGATCACTCTGGGTATTTCACTTTGTTCCTTGAACATTGTGGGTTCATGTTAGGCGTTTGTCTTACCGGTTTTAGTCCGGTCATTCATCCCAGCTATTCCATGCCTTTGTTTCAAATTCTTGAGACATCTCCAATGTCTTTAGTCAATTACTAGTGCTTCTCGCACTTTCTAGCTCTTAATCATCCTCCTGGAGTAAGTTCTTAACTCCTTTAGCTTGTAAGCTCGTCTGGGTTCTTCGATCATTTGAGGTATTCAATTGTTGCGGTTTGCATTTACCTTATGGTCCGTAGAACGGAGCTGACTACTTCCCGTGTTTCGTACACTACATGCATACATACGTGGGGTACCGTGTTGGTACGTTACCACCTACCTGACTAACTCACAAGTCTGTCAGGCCCGCAAGCTCCTTCGGAGTGCGGTCGTCCCACATCCCGTAATTGGGTACACTCGTAGTGCTCGTCACACGCCTAGGTGAAGTATTCTATTGTCAACTCCTCTTGTATCATTCTATGATACTCACCATAGTTCCTTTGGGTTGGTTTTAAAATTTGAGGCTTAAAAAGAAAAGTTTGTGGTTTGAAAGAAAAATTTGGGTTTAAAATAAAATCTTGGGTTTTGAAGGAAAATCTTCATGGCATTGCCATGCTTGAGGTCTTTGACCAAGTACAGCTTCCTGCTGACTGGTATGTTCACTAACATAATGGTCGGGCCGTTAGGCCTTCCCAAGGTTGATTCTTCAAGTTCCTAGGATTGGCAATCCTATGATTGCTTCCATCTCCATGGTGGTACCTTTAGTAAGTACTTGTTAGTCATAAAAGGCTTCCAATGCCTTGTAGTTGCTGCACTTGCCCTGGGCAAGTGCGCGGGTATGTCGGTTTTCAGGTTATCTTATACCGTTTACGGTATTGTTTTCATCCATATTTGGTGTTTATATTGGATCTTCCTTTGATCCTTCGATCTTAGTGATCAATCTCCTGAGTACTTCACAGTGCTCTTGACAAAATTGTTATTAATTCGGTGCTTTCCCGATCCTTGAGGTACTCCGTATACCTTGCTTGGCTGCTCGTTTCCACACCTTTACGGTGGTTACCGAGGTTGTTTGATCTTCAGGAACTACATCGTAGTCCTATTGGGTTGTAGGTTTGAAATTATCCAACCTCTACTAATTCCTTAGTCGGTTAGTATACCGTTGGTGGTATCGTCAAGTATTGCAGTCCGTAGACTCTCTTGCCTCGGGTTTGTTACTTCGCCTTTCTGCTCATTGTGTAGCTATACTTCCCTTCTGGTTGGCTACACATGGTTCTCGCGACTGCGAAGCATGTCGCCCCATGGTGCCGCAAATTTTCACTATCCTTTATTCGGGACTTCTCTCAATCTTCTACCGTTTTATACGTTATTGTCGTCGAAACGGGAACCGTCTTCGGAATATCCAGTTCTTGGAATCTACCGTAGGACAAGTTCTTTCTTTATGCAAAGTTTATTCTATGGCTGCCAGATCGGGTTTTCCCGAGTATGAGGGATATTTCCATCTCTCTGGCGTTCCTTCCCCAACTTATAACGGGGGTTGCGGAGGGCGGGATTGGTTATGTAGGTATCCAGACCACACTGGAAGTTCCTAACTAGCGTACCTCACACGCTAACGCTCAACCCTTAGCCCTAAGCTTCTAATTCCTAACTCGGTATTTTCCTAAACTCGGTATTCAGACCATCAGAGCGATACTTCGCTCTGATACCACTTTTTGTAACACCCCAACCGGTAATCACACCTTCATCTCCTAGCCCGTCTCAATTACCAACCATAAAGCAGCGGAATACAAACTACAACCGGGGGTGATACAATGCCGCTAGTCACCCACGTGACTAGCTAGGCCAAATACAAACTCAAATACAACAACAATTACAATATCGTCTAATGGGCCTTTACCGAGTACACTATACAAATCATACTTCCATTACTTAACCGAATCTAAACCAAATACAACTCCAATCCCATATTATACAATACAACCTCAAATTACGATCTATACCGAGTATCTACAATTCCCAAGTGTATCCATGACCTCTTTGGTCTTACATCCCACAATATACAAATACCATTGCTTTAATAACTACCCATATCAATAACAACCCCGTCCTACTCTCGAACGGTGTCCGGCTTAGCTGTCGGTCTCTTACAGTGATCATATTCACTTCGGGTACCTGCACACTAAAAACGTTCCCCCTAGGGGGTCAGCTTACGCTGAATATGACTTCCGCATACCCGCGTACTAGCGAGGGTACGCCGACTAATTGGTCGAGAGCATGCGGTTCATTTTATCACAACAGCATGCATACAATATACACTATATATGTACCTTCACAACCAAGTTCAACATTGAATACAAGCACTAACACACACATCAAGGGTTGGTTCAATATGTTCTTTAGTTCGGCTTTAGGGTTTCTACCTCACCATGCCTTACTCAATTACTCATGTTCTACCCACTCCCTTGGGTACTCTTACTCACAATCTCAACAAGGTCTACAACACTCAACTCAATTCTCCACTCAACTCGAATTCTCAATACGCACCTACTCGATTCAATACTCAATACTCAAGTTCCCAAGTCAATACTCAATGCTCAAGGTATATGTTAAGTCAATCTCACGACCTCCGGGCAGGGTCATACACAAGACCCACCACCGGGCTCAAATACAAATAGGGCTATACTGTTAGCTCCTCAAATACTCAAATGTCCGGTTCACTACCGGACTACTCAAATTCCCAAAACTCCACTCTCGGAGTCAATTCACGATCTCAAGGATTAGCCTAGAAGTATCTCTCTCGATAGCATCTAATGGCTTAGGGAATTCCTCAATGTCTAGTATTCTAAGATTTAAGGTTTCAACCAACTTATTGAATACTCTCATGTTCGGGACATTGCTCATGTTAGTCGGTTCCTCTCATTGGGGCTCGACTATATTTCTAAGGGGTTTGGTGATCCCTTACCATTCATTACTTTACTCAAGGTTCATATTTCGAACAACTTTCCAATCCTCTAGTTAGAGGTTGCTCATATACTTCCACTAATATTTATCGGGTGGATTTAGTTGTTTCGGTTCTCTAACCGTTATCGGGAGGTTGCTACTCCCGTGTGTTTTCTCACATTCTAGTGCGATCGTAGGTTTAGGTTACCGCATAGGGGTTCATTAGTTGTAGTGTGTTTCCACCATTTTATTAGTTCACACTTGACTCCTTCTACGAGTCTCTACTCACACATGACTCAACTATGAGTCGCACTACCCAAACACAATCACAATCAAACAATTCATTCTCAATCCACATTTCATGAATTATACAAACTTTGATTAAAGGAATACAATCCAACCACGACGATACAATACAAACACAAGAGAGTACACCCAATCCGATTCGTGCATTTATCTTGTTAGGTGATCACACAATCAAACAAGCACACAAATCGGGGTAACCAAGTTAGGATACAGAGCATGAGGAAATCATACCTTTCACCGGGTTTATCTTTACCGGGGGTTCTCAGGTTCTTTGGCTCACCCTTGTTCCTCGAATCATATTCTTGAACCACTAATTACATGTCAAATGGTTCAATTATTATTAAGGTGTTACGGTATGTACATTATTGCTACTCCCGTACTTACCCCGTTATCCCGTTATTCCGGTTAAACTTAATGTACTTAAACTCACAACTTTGTCAATCACTTCCGACCTTTGTTTATACTTCTTAGCACCTTTAAATGTCACCAAACAATTCCTAAACATCATCTAAAACCAATACCATTTAATCCCCCATGTTTTAAAGCCTTAAAAACACTTCTTGTTGAATTCTGGGGTGGTCCGGGACTTGGTCCCTACCTATAGTCCCGGACCAATGCATTGTGAAACTCTCGGGTGAAAATAACATGTGGTCCGGGACCTTGTACCTAGGTCAAGTTCCGGACCAAACGATGGTTCTAACTCTCGGCTACATATTCATGGGTGGTCCGGGACCTTGTCCATCCCTCAAGTCCCGGACCAAGTGCTGCAAGAACTCTCGGCCTGTTTTTAATGGGTGGTCCGGGACTCTGTCCAAGGACTAGGTCCCGGACCCTGCTAAAACCTGCAACTTACATTATTTTTCAGCCCCTAATCAATCCTTAGACCACCCTTAATCTTTCCCTAATCTTTCCACAAGTTTTCTACACATTTTAACACCTCAAACACTCCTCAAACCACCTCAAATCCTTGGTTAAATCCCTACTCCAATTCTTGTTCAAGTTCAACAATTCAAGTTCTCACATTTTGCATTTTTCACTCTTTCGCATTTCTAACTTCTCCTTGCTAGTTTTTACATCTTACCAAGCCTACCAAATCACTTAATGACCATACCAATTCATTCCTAGATATACACCATTCTAAAACCCAAGTCCAACTCTCATTTCCTAAGTCTTGCACACTAATTCCTTTTCTAGTTTTTCTAAAACATTTCCATACTCCATTGCTACAGATTTTCACCTCTCCTCTATTAGTTCTCCAAATGCCATTTCAAGGCTACAACTACACTCCAAACAACACTACAAACACCTAGGTTCACCAATTCACTAAGTCATCTTAAAACACTTATTTTTCTACCAAAATTTTGCCATAACCTCCCCATAAATTTAACATCTCCCAATCCATCAACCCTCATCAATTTTCATTCCTAATCTAGCCACACCCACAAGGGTCCTACCAGCACACAAACACCAATCAAAATTCACCAAACAACAATATAAACACAATTCCCAAATCGACATCTCACAAAATCCTACTAACCACAATCAAGCACATTATTGCTCCAGATTTTATTTCATCTTTTATTCTTCCCAAACCCAATTCTAGAACCATTAATAAAGTCATTACGGTAGTTTCTTACCTTAATTCACAAGTCTCTCCTTAATTCTCCTCTTGCTCCTCATCTTCCCAAAATCGGTCAAGAGGGAATGGAGTTTCCAAACTCCATCCCAACATTCAAGAAACACCAAATACATCCAATTAATTATCTAAACCCTTAGGAAATCTCAATTCAAGAAAAGAGGCTTAGAGCACAAGTTAGGGTTTTACCTTTGGAGATTTTTGAGAGGGGTTCTCACCCTTGAATCAATAAGGGGATTACTCCACCATTGGAGGGTTGAAATGGAGCTCAAAAATCAAGAAGAAAACAAGGCATTACAAAGGGGTAAAAATCGGTCACCAAAGGAGGGAGAACCAAAATGAGTTTTTCAATGAAATTTTTACCTTGTTTGAAAGAGGAGACTCCAAGCTACAAGATGATGTGCTTTTCTCTTCAAATGGGGAAAACCCATGGAGGTCAAGTTCTTCCTTTTGGAATTTCAAAAAGAGAGGAAGATAGAGGGTGATGAGAGGAGTTCAAATATGTGATTATTTTTGCGTTTGGAGCTTGGAGTTGACTAGAGCAAGGAAGAGAATGAAGAGAAGCCATGGAAGGAGGGGGAGAACTCCAAAATCGGCTGCAACCAGAGAGGAGGAGGGAGAAATCGCAAGGAAGGAGGAAAGAGAGGAAAGAGAAGAGGGAAAAGGAAATAAAGGAAGAGAGAGAGGGAAAAGGGTACTTGTACCCTTTTTGCTTTTTGCTCTTTGACTTATTTAATTAGCTAACTAGTCATGTGTGAGGGGCTGTCTACATTAATAAAACCGGCCCACTATTATAATACAAGCTGGAGCGTTTTTCGTCTTTTACAGAAAATGCTCGTTAATTTACCCGGTTTAGCACTATTCACTAACCGGGCCCGTTTTCCGGAATCTTCTCGTTTCTTTAATGTTAATGGCTATATACTCCCATTAATGTTTATTTATAGTTATTTGATGAACTATAATTTTTACGGGTTCGTTTGACCACTTAAAGTCACGTTCTTGGGTTTTCTCGAAAAACGTGCGCTAAAGCTTTATTAGCGTTTTTAATTCGTTTTATGGATCCGTTTCCTTTGGGAGTTGTTCCCATATATTATTTAGGCATTATTAAGCCTTTTAAATTCATTTAATACCCTCTTTAAGGTTGTTTTCCTCTTACGGTCACTTAACGCTCAATTTAGCGTTTTTCGCTTTTTAAGCGTTTTTCTTGTTCCTTTTGGATTTATTCTGTTTACCAAAATTCCTTAGGCACTAATAGGCCCTCAATATCATATTAGAGTAATTTAATCACCCTAATTAAGTCCGGGGTATTTCACGTAGACTCACCGTAAATACAGACTCGGTACGACATTTCCAATCTTTAATACATAGCACAACGGAAGATTACAACCACACGCTAATTCGGGTGTTACCGCCATCACTCACCCATGTGAGTAATGAGGCGTCCAAATCCACGACACAACTAACCACTGTGATGACAGAGATAGAAACCATATACATAACCTCCTTTTGTGATCAAAACCTTACAAGTGAGCAATCTAAGTACTTTCCAAAGTTTACAACCCTATTGTTTAACATAATACAATTCCAAATGTACAATAATGAAATGAACGCTAGCTACCCAGCATCCCGCACTCGGGCTTCAATCTCGATCGAGTACCTGTAATATGTCGTCGTATATGCTCAACAAAACGCTGAATATGCTACTATATGATCCTCATGGACCTTTAAACTCCTCAGATTAATTAGCCCAATTGTTAACATGCAATTCCAATTTCATGATGTTCCGTTTACATAAAAGTGAACTGTAAATGCGATAATTAAATCAAGCAATAGTTCATCCAATAACCACATAGATCATTCCACACAACAATAAACATATAATCGATCAATGCATAAGTGAAATACCCCAAACCTAAGTATGTTAGTTAAACATCAAGTTATGATGTAATAAGGCTAAAACATGCCTTGGAAACATTGGTAGACAAATTAAACCAAAGAAAATACAAGGAAACACCATAAGAGCAATTTGAGCAAAAACATGCTCTAAGCTTGGAGTAACTTTGATTAGCACCCAAGTGTCATTATAAGACCTTAATAACATGCTAATGGCATGTTATATCATTAACCAAGAAAAACCAAGCTCAAAAACAACTTAAACATAAATTATGCTTAAGGACCTTAAAGAACATTTTTGAAAATTGTCTTAGAATGGGTTTTGAGTGCTAATGCCCATGGTTACACCTTAATCAACATGTTACTAATTATTATCACATTAGGAAGCCTAAATCAATGAGAACCAAAATTACACAATTGTGCACTAATTATGAATAGTAACCAATATGCCCAATTTAAGCTTAAGTCAACTTAGTTTAGTTAGTTGGTCAACAAAGACCATAAATATCCCATTTCGAAGGAGCAGGCCGGTTTTTGAAGTGGTGACTCACCACATGTGCCAGCCAACTTAAGAAAAGAAGAGGGAAAACTAAGTTAAAGTACTATTTACCTTTTAAGAGAAAATATCTTACTTTAAGCCATCTCTCTCCTCTTCTTTCTTCATTCTCTTCTCTCCACCATTTTTCTTCACCTTCTTCCTCCCTAAGAAACCGTAAGCTTCAGCCCCATTCTTGCTCCACCTTGTCTTGCTCACAAAGTCTTCACTTTAGCTCCAAATCCAAAACTAAGCATAGATTTCTCTTAGTTGGAGCAAGCTCTTTCATTCTATCTTTTCAAATCTGCAAATGCTTGAGTTTGGTGCCATGGAAACTCCATTGAAGGGGAAAATCAAGTTTGAAGAGCTCCTTTGCTTCTTCATTCGTTCAGGTAAGGAAACTTAAAGAAAAATCAACTTTCCACCCATTTTTGTCATTACCGAAAATTGTCTTCTTATGAAGCTTTGTTTTACTCCATGAACTAGCTCATTCCAATATTTAAAGGACTAGGGGAGGTCCTCCTTGATTCATACCCAAGACTATCTTAAGACTTCAAAGTATTATCCATTTTTACACCTTAAACACCATTTTAACCTAAGATTGAATTCTATGAGTTTAGGCATGTTTTAAACACTCATTAGATTATTTGGATGTGTATTAGAACATTGGCAAGATAAATTTAAAAGCCTTGGCCGATTTTCCATCAAGAAAACCAAAGGAGAAATTGAGAGAAAAGCTTGAAAACAAGGTAATGTCTTCCCAAGGTGGTTTATTGTTTAAGTAAGGGGTGGTATTTGATATTAATAAATGTAGCTTAAGATTACATTAGGTAACGAGTTATATAACTTAGGAAAAATAATTTAAACAAGCTTGTGAACTTGTGACTAAGGAGCTAATGGAAATGAGTTATTAAGGTAAGCATAAGGTGGATTATAAGAACACTTGTGTTGCTATGGGAGCATTGTTGTGTGTATTTGCAGGTTGAAAGCTTTTATATGTGGGAAATTCAGTGTTTAAGTTTAAGTCATTTAAGGGCTTAAGAGCCATGTCATTTAAGAGCCTTAGTGCTATGAAATTTAAGATTATTACACTATATTGAGTTTATTATGAATGGTTTGAATTGGGTGAGAAATATGATGAGAAAAAGATTTGATGTGTGTAAGATGATTGAATGAGGAAAACTATGCATATGGGCATGATAATATACTAGAGGAGCTATGGCAAAATTTGAGTAGAAAACAAAGTGTTTAAGTGGTTGTTGTGAATTAATATGACCTAGGATTTACTAGGAGTCATTAAAAGAAATTTGAGTGGAAATGAGTTAACAAAGGTGTTCTTAAGGATTAGAAGGACCTAGAGTGATCTAGGAGGAATTAGAGGTTAGGTGGGTGTATTAAACACACCAACATCATGATATGAGGAATGTTAAGACTTGAGCAAAAATCTATAGGAAAGGATGTGTAGTGCCTTGTGGTGATTAGATATGAACTAGTGTGCATAATCTTGATGGTAATGAGAGGACTTGGATGTTGAAGATGAAAGTGTTTAAGAGGAACCTAGAGTGGTCAAGATGAAGGAGAAAAGATGTAAGAGTTAAGAGAATGATTAGTAATGCATATATATAGGTACAAGTTTAGGAATGATGAGTAGTAAGTGTAAAGGAGAGGAAATTATGCATGGAGATGCAATATGACTTTGAGAACTTTGAGAAGTTTGAGTAAAGGAAATGGGGAATGCATAATGATACTTGAGGAGTAGTTAAGATGGTGGTGAAGAAGCATTTTGGTTAGTTGAGGCCTTAGGCAAAATTATAAGTTGGAAGTGTAAGGGGTTAAATGCTAAGTGTTAAGGATTTAGTGAGAATTTGGGTAAATGGTTAAGGAGGTTGATTTTGGGGTGGATTAAGAGGTTGTGTGGATTGTTTAGGAGGGTATTAAGTGCCTAAATGGTATTAGAACATGTTGGGGAACTTGTGGAAGAGTTTAGTATTGAATGGGCATTTAAGGAGAAAATTCTGCAGTGGACCGACCCTATCTGGGTTGGTTGGACTGTAAATGGCTAGACAAAATCTTTCCAGAATGGACCGACCCAGAGGGTCTTGGGTTGGTCGGGATGACCTTGGGTCGGTCGGGCAAAATCTGGAGGACCCGAATGTTTCTAGAATGGACCGACCCAAGGGGTTGGGTCGGTCGGCCCATACTTGTAAAAAAAAACTTAAAATTTTAAGAGTGTTAAGTGGTATTAGTAGTAAGCCATTAAGAGGGTAATGATGATTAGATAAATAAGCATATAACGACTTAAGGGGTTAAGATAAGTAAATGAATTTAAGTGTTTAAGGTTAAGGTTATGAGAACTTAAGTGGTCTTAGATGGGGATCATTAGTAGCTAAGTAAGTTAGGTTAATTGAAAGTAATTAACAATCCAAATTGGATGAATGTTTTAGGACTTGAGAATTGGGACTTGGAAGGAGAATAAGCAACCGAACAACTGACGGTGTACGGTATGGTTTTCTTGTAGTCTGCTTGCTAACGAGGTGTCCCTCGGCTTGTGTGCTATTTGTTTGTGTGTGCCGACTAAACAAGATAAAGCATGCAACCGGAATATTATGTTTGTTGTGTGATTGTGATGCCCTAACACACTTACCTTGAGAACTTACTAACAATGTTTAGTAAAGAATTGTGTGAAAATAAGGAACACTCCCAAATATTGTTTTATTAGTAAACGAAAGTGGTTAACTAACAAACATTGACTTCGAGACTTCTACTAACTAGAACTTGGGGGGAGTGAGAATCCGGAATGGTTTTCGTATGCATGTGTTAAGTAGGAGGTTGGTATCCTTATCAGGTTCCAACTTCCAAATATGACTTGTCTTCGGACTCGTCGCCTAGAGTCGACATAAAGACTCGGTCACCTCGATTTCTGTTCGAGGTGGGAGGCATTACTGAGATGGTGTGGTGGGATCTACCTAAATCCCAACTAATTATAATAAATATTGTTTATGTAAACCAATGGAGATGATAACTCATTGGTTAGGGTTACTTTGACCCGACAAGATAAACAATGAATTAAGAAACAACCATTCTATTAAAGAACGGTTGTCTTAATTGAGATAAGATCTGAGATAAGATTTGAGATAAGATTTGAGATAAAGTACAACCAATTCTAATTAAAGAACGGTTGGTACATTGAGACTAAAATAAGGATTAAGATTGAGGTAAGATAAGAATGGACTGAGATTAAGAGGTATCATAATTTAAGGAGTTAAAAGACTAACTCACTTACTAAGGGAACGTTTTTAAGTCATTCATTGTGTTTGAACTCTGATTGTTCATATGTGTCTTATTGTTTACTGCACTTCTTATTTATGTTGTGTATCTAATCAACTTCATGCTATCGACAATTAGTCGTCGTAGCCCCGTTAGCTTGGGGGCTATAAGAGAATCATACCAGCAAAGGTGCTGAGCCCCTCAAGGGCTGCTGTTTAAATTTTGCAGGTGAATGTCAGAAGACGACCATCCTGAGAGTAGGATCGGGTAGAATTACTACGAGTTGTTTTACTTTTGTTACACGAGTTGTGCATGTACACTCGTTTAGTAAATGGATGAGATGTTAGTATGATGTCTTAGGGTATGAGATACTTGGATTAAGAACATGTATTTGGTTAAGGTTTTAGTATACTAATGTTAGGTATATTCGGGTCCATCAGACCGTAGCTAGATCTTGGAGTATTTAGTATGCCTAGTTAGTCATGTGGGTGACTGACGGCGGTAACACCAATTGTTGTAAGAATTCCGCAGTGTTGTTAATATGTCTGGTTGGAGGTTTATGCGTTGAGAATGGATTTATGAGATGGGGTGTTACAATAAGAAAGTACAATAACGCAACGAGAGTTAGGTTTAACGTTTCTTGTGTCAGGGCCTCTAGGGCCGTCGTTCATTTTCTTACATTTAATCGAACTCTTAACTTATTCCTTTCCTTATTCCACTCATTAAATCTTCCACTTTACCTTCGTACTCTTACTTAGTTACAATTCCTGGCCCCAAATTCCCTTACACCAGCGGCGGTGCCTCCATCCAACAAAGTTTGCGTTTGTTGGAAATCCAAAACTTAAATTTGTAGGATACAATGTTACTGGGCCACAATTGCCCGTTTCACCAACTGCGGTGTCTCTGACCAAGTAACCATTTGTTATAACCCAAAGTTAGTGCAGAATTAATTTTGTGTAACGTTGTCTTAAGTGGCTTATTATGTGATTCAGGACATGGATGTCCTTTGCCTTGAAGAGGAGGACGAGTTGGTCTTTCCGCCTTTCTATTTTGGTAAGGGATTATCTCTTTGATTATTTGAGTTTTTTAATAACTCTCTAATCACGTTCCTCATCACGATCTAATTCTCAACCCTTATTCCCGATCAGTTCTCAAGACGTTGAGCCTCTCCTTCTCCCTTCCCTCTCTTGTTCTTCAGAGCATCTCTTCTTACCTGCGTTTGCGTTTGGCTGATTCGTTCGTCTGTGCTGTGCTGTTGGTGGTTTCTGCATTAGCCTCGTCTTCTCCATCACGGCCAGGTTTGTGAAATGTATCTGGATAATACAATTCAGTTTTGAGGTTTAGGTTTGAGAACTCTTCCTTTCTAATTCATTCTCTACAATCCGATTGTGATTCAGCATTGGGTTTCGGTGTCTTTATCAACTCCTCCTGCGGCCGACTTTCTCTACATCCCCGCTGCCAGATTCAGGTATGGATTGTGGGTTCGGTTGCATAGACCTAGACAGTTTCTGATTTAAGAGGAGATTCTGATTTCAGTTTGTTCGTCGGTCTGTTCTTTGCTTGCTTTTGATCAGAGGTTTGATTGCGCTACTGGTTGCGTCGGGAATTCTGCTTGTTTCGGGCTCTGCTGTTCAGATTGGGTCTCGTCTGCTAATTAATCGAGGTAGGTGGCTGATGGATTCGATTAGTGTGTTCGGCCTTGGGGAGTTTCGTTCCGGTTCTGAATTCGGATTGCGTTCTGTCTTGGATTGTGATTGTGAACTGTCTGTTTAACATCGTTTTAATGCCTACAAACCCCCAAGGTTGTTTTCTGAAAACTTATAATGTTTTGACAATGTTTTGATGCCTCTGTCTGTGTGAAAATCGCTTCTGTCTTCTGAGTTTTTCGGCATGTCCGAACTTCGTCCGACCTTGGAAGTTCGGACAAGCCCTTCTGCGCTTTAATTCTCTGAAGTTTTCGTTGTGTCCGAACATCTGTCCGACCTTTGAAGTTCGGACACAGCCTTCTGTATTCTCTGATTTTGCCTCGACTTGTGTCCGAACATGGATGCCCGGACACAAGTTCGGACTTTGCTCGTGTCTGATTTCCGAAGAACGTCCGAACATCTGTCCGACCTTTGATGTTCGGACACCTCTACCTCTACTACTATTTTAATGTTCGACCTGTGTCCGAACTTCGTAGTTCAGACACATGTTCGGACATCTGTCTGTTTTCGACTTCTGAGTCTCGACTTGTGTCTGAACATTGATGTTCGGACACAAGTTCGGACATGGTACTGTTTTGACCATAACTTGCTCGTTTGAGCTCTGTTTTGACTTCCGTTTGCGGGTTGGATTCCCCTTCTAATTTCCAAGCCATCTATGCTTTCTGTGCCTTTGGTGCACATATGCTTATCTGTATTTAAGCTTCTGTTTTGGGACCTAGTTCTCTTGTCTGAGCCTTGGATGCTGGTTTCGCTGTCTCATAGCGCGCTATGTAGGATCCTTCTGTTCACGGGTTTTCCCCGTTCTGTTCACGGGTGTTTTTCACCTGTTCTGTTTACGAGTGAGTTTCCTCGTTCTGTTCACGAGCTTGTTGCTTGTTCTGTCTGTATACTGTGATCAACTAGTGTCCCGCTCTGTTTTCTGCTTCTGTCTGCTTCTGACTCTATTTAGTCCTCTATTGTATGAACTTCTGTTCTGTTTTCTGACATGCTTATGGATTCCTTGCGACTCCTTCTGTTTTGACATTATTCTATAAAATGTTTTGAGCATGCTGGTTGATGAAGTTTGTCATCTACTGGGCATAGTTGTGTGCTTATTCCCCTACTTTTATCTAACATTGCAGATTGATCGAGGTCACTTTGCAGCTCTGGAGTTTAGTCCGTTTGTTTGTTTAGATTCTTTTGGAGACTTTGTATTTGAATTTGAGCCTTTGGGGCCTCTTCAGTTAGCTCTTACTTTTGATATTCGTTTTGGTGGGTTCTGTTATTACTTTGGGATGTTACGACATCATTTTGGTTTATACTTTATTCAAGTATTCATTTGGGCCTTATTTGATTATCTGTTTAAGTCTGTTTATTAGAGCCTTGCGTTTTATGTAATAACGCGGCGTGCAACCCCTAACTCCTAGGCCAGTGTTTGGGGGTGTTACATTTAGTGGTATCAGAGCTCTGGGTTCTAATCTGCTGGGATTTTAAGTTAGCCAGTCAGTCAGAAACGTCAGTGTTATGTCTGAGTCTAACTGTCTACTGTTGGACTTTCAGAATGCCGCCAAGAAGAGCAACGAACCCTCCAGGAAATGTGCTGATGCTGTTCAGGTTCATGATGCAGCTCATGCAGACCATGGCTGCAGGGGTGGTCCAGCTGGAGGAGGAGCTGCGCGCAGGCCCAGCTGGGGCAGATGCTGGAGAGAATGTGAAGGCGCTTCAGATTCATGAAGCTGAAGCCGCCATCGTTCGATGGGCAGGAGACCCCCAGAAGGCCAGTCACTGGCTGTTAGGTGGAGGATTTGCTGCGTGTGATGGGCTCTGAGGAGGAGCAGAAGGTCGACTTTGCTACCTTCCTTTTTAAGGCCGAAGCCAAGGAGTGGTGGAGGTCAGTGATGGGGAGATTCCCACAGCCTTGGACGTGGGAGCAGTTCACTGGGGAGTTCAACAAATAGTTCTACCCCGATGTGTATAAGGACCAGCGTATCTTGGAGTATAACCGACTATGCCAGGGTCGGGATATGAGTGTGGAGTACGTCAGGAAGTTCATAAGCCTGTCGAAGTTTGCACCTGAGCCGGATGAGCATAGGAAGGCCAGGAAGTTTGAGAGTGGCCTGAGGCCTGATATCCGTTTTGCTGTGACGCCTCTGCGTCACAAGACCTTCAGGGATGTAGCTGATGTCGCCCTGTTGGTAGAGGCTGACTTGAGAGGTCGCCAGTCTGGAGGGAAGGACCAGAAGAGGAGCAGAGGTCCGACGAGAGCGACAGGAGGGATCAGTCTGCTTCTCAGAAGAAGCAGTCTACTGGAGACCGAGCTGGAGACCGCTCTGGGGACCGTTCGCGAGATAGAGGTGGTTCGTCTTCGTCAGCTCCTGCTCCGAAGTGCCAGGTCTATGGCAAGTTTCACAGAGGTCGGGACTGCTACAGGAAGTCTGGAGCCTGTTTCAAGTGTGGGTCCATGGGGCATAGGATAGCTGACTGCCCTCAGGCCGAGAGGAGCAGAGGTAGCTCTGGAGGTAGCTGGTGAGACTGCTTCAGTGTCCAGAGATCGAGACCGGGCTGAGCAGAAGAAGCCCCAGGGCCAGGCCAGAGTGTACGCGATGGCTGAGAGAGAGACCGATCGACTGACAGAGTTGTCACAAGTATTCTCTAGCTGTCTTCTCGTTTTGTTTTCTGCTTGTTTGACTCTGGAGCCAGCCACTCTTTTATTTCTGCTGAGTTGGTGGGTGAGCTCGGTTTGCCTGTCGTGCCTCTGGGTGTTGAGCTGTGTGTGCATAGTCCATTAGTTAGAGACTCTTCTATGCTTTTGAACTCTGTTTGTAAAGATAGTCCTGTGTTAGTCAGAGATAGGACTTTGTGTGCTAACCTCATCCCTATGGAGATGACTACTTTTGATGTGATTTTGGGCATGGATTGGCTTGCTGCGCACCATGCCCACATTGATTGTGCTGCTTCGAGAGTGACCTTTGAGGAGCCGGGTCAGCCCCGCCTAGTTGTAGCAGAGAATGGACTCCCGTGCTCGCCGCCAGTGATATCAGCCATGCAGGCGTTTCGTTTCCTGAGGAAAGGATGCCAGGGATATCTGTGCTACATCCCTGAGGTTCGCAAGGATGCGAAGTTGGAGGACATTCCAGTAGTCAGAGATTTCCCAGATGTGTTCCAGGATGATGTACCTGGGCTTCCCCCTGTCAGAGAGGTGGAGTTCTCGATCGAGCTCGCACCTGAGACTCAGCCGATTTCTAAGGCCCCATACCGAATGGCGCCTGCTGAGCTCAAGGAGTTGAAGGTCCAATTGCAGGAGCTGCTGGATAAGGGCTTCATCCGCCCTAGTGTGCCGCCTTGGGGAGCGCCGGTGTTATTTGTTAAGAAGAAGGACGGTAGCATGCGTTTGTGCATTGACTACAGTGAGCTCAACAAGGTTACCATTAAGAATAGGTATCCTCTCCCGCGCATTGATGACTTGTTCGACCAGTTAGCAGGAGCTAAGGTGTTTTCGAAGATCGATCTGAGGTCCGGTTATCATCAGTTGAGGATTAAGGCGACGATGTGCCTAAGTCCGCCTTCAGGACTCGTTATGGACACTATGAGTTCCTAGTGATGCCATTCGGTCTGACGAATGCGCCTTCTGTATTTATGGACATGATGAACCGGGTGTTCAAACCCTTTCTGGATCAGTTCGTCGTGGTATTTATAGATGACATCTTGGTGTATTCCAAGAGTGCTGAGGAGCACGAGGAGCATTTGAGGACTGTTCTCCAGACTCTGAGGGAGAAGGAGCTGTACGTGAAGCTGAAGAAGTGTGAGTTCTGGCTGGATCAGGTGGTATTCTTGGGACATGTGGTCTCTAAGGATGGTATCTCCGTGGATCCGGAGAAGATTAGGGCTATTACTGAGTGGGCCAGGCCTACTAATGTTGGAGAGATTCGTAGCTTCCTTGGACTAGCGGGCTACTATCGTAAGTTTGTGGAGGGTTTCTCCAAGCTAGTGATCCCTTTGACTCGTCTACTGCAGAAGGATGTGAAGTTCGAGTGGAGTGAGGCATGTGAGCTATGTTTTCAGGAGCTGCAGAGGAGGTTGACGTCTGCGCCGATTCTGACCCTTTGTTGGGCAAAACAGTGGTGAAACTAGATTGCTAACTATGGGCAGTGAACCCAATCATTGTAGTACAACAAGGTCGTATCCACAGGGACTTCGTAACTGTCTAGCTAATTATAAGCTTAGTAAATGTGCAAGAGGATATATACAAAAGTGCATAAATGTAAATTAGGGGTTTTGGGTTTTTGGGTTGTAATTGGAGAAATAAAGAAAAGCAATAAACACTAAACTAACTATCTAGGATAGGTGTAGCCCGGGATGGATATTTGCACCCGTCCTCCCCTTACTACCGATTGTCGAACCTCGAACTCATAGCTAAACCATGGGAACGCTTAATTAATTAGCAACCTAATCTAGGCCTACTAATCCTAACCAATTTAATCGAGACTTCTCATTCTGCTAAGCCCCGGGTCAATAGATAGCACTAAGCTCAAGTTCCACTAAGGTTGCAATGTAGTCTAATCTCAAAATCATCGAAATCAGAGTACACCGTTTTAGTCTCTAACAGTTTAGGTTTCTATCTCTGAATAACATTTTGATAGAATCCCACAATAATGCTAAACTAATCGGTAGGCCAAACCAACCAATTTAACACATAGAACAAATTGAGCAAACCCTTAACAAATCCCCAAATCATGAGCAACAAGTTTAGAAGTCATAAACACTCAATAATCATCTTCATTAAGCTCAAAGACTAAATAAAGCACAAACACAAGCTCAAGATTCAACAATAGAGTTTTAGGGGATTTGGGACAAAATCCCCAATCCCTAGCTACAAATGATTCTACACAGCCATAGGAGAGAAAATAAAGAGCAAGGGATAGAAGTAGCCATTAATGGAGCTTGAAGGAGGTGAGCTTCTCTTTCTTCTCCTCCCTTTTCTTCTCTTCTTCTTCTTCTCTTCTCCTCTTCTTTCTCTCCCTTAGAATCGCCCTTCCTCTCTGTTTTTGGGGCGGAACTCGACTGAATGAAGAATGGGGAAGTTTTCCCCAAAATTCCCCGTTTTAAAACGCAGATCTGGGCTAATTTCGACCCGACCGACCTTGCGACCGGACTTGCAAGGTCGGTCGGAGTCAGTAGCGATTTTCGGGCGTTTTTAAGTTCGACCGAACTTGCAAGGTCGGTCCTAAGGTCGGTCGATTCCAGTAGCTTGCAAAAACGCAAATCTGGGCAAAATTTCGACCCGACCGACCTTGCGACCGGACTTGCAAGGTCGGTCGGAGTCAGTATAACTTCAAAACGCTGTATCTTCTTCGTTTTAACTCCGATTTTGGATCCGTTTGCGCCCACGCGTTCCTCTCTTCGTCTACTTTACTCCTAGCTATGTTACTCCTCCTGTTTAAACAATAAATGTGTAAAACACCAATGAAACACAAAACTAGAGGAAAACAAGCTAGAGTGGAGAAATGAGCATGAAAAGTGTTGATTAAACATATGAAATACACCCCTAAAACATGCTCATTTGGACACTCATCACACCCCCACACTTACCTTTTTGCTTGTCCTCAAGCAAAACCAAGCACCCATGCAAGTAAGGAATGCTCAAGACTAACAAACACTAACATGAATTGTAGGATAAAAGAAGAAGCAAAAAGTGATTAAAACCTTTGAGGAGTGTGAACCATCTCTTAGTGGTGGCATGGTGTGCTTAGGGCAAAACAAAATCTAGAGTTTCGGGGTATGATCCGAAGTGCTTCAAAGTTCTAAAGATTAGGTGACTTGGAGAGCTTTTACCATGTCCAACTTCTCTCAAGAATGGGCATTGAGAAGAAAACAAAAGGAAAAATAGATTTATGCATTTGTTTCACTTTTGCATAAGAGATGAGAAGATAAAATTTTGGCATCATGCCTTTGCATTTAAGAACACTCAACTCTCATTGTTGGTTAACAATGGCGTCTCACAAGTCCCTTGATGGATTTTCACAAAGAAGCACCCCTTAGCAATCCCTAAGAAAGAAGACAGAAGGAACCCCAAAGCAATAAAAATCCAACCATACAAGATCACTTGGCCACACCGCATGTAAAATGCTCCTCAAAAGCAATCAAAATGAAAAATTTAAGCATCTATCCCACAATTCATAACAGTATTTGTTCTTAATGAGAACAACTCACAACACAAGGGTCCAAGTTTTTTATTTTGGACAATCGCAAGATAAGCATGAAGTATTAAGCATTTAAGCACACAATTCACCGAAAAGGTCACTCCCCCACACTTAAATTGAACAATGTCCCCATTGTTCACCAATCAAAAACGGGGAAGGTTCCAGAAGACCTTTTCGGGAAGCAGACAAAAGGAAAACACACGGGACACAAACAAACAGTATAGCACAGAAGCGATCCCCAGATTTGCAGATTCAAAATTAGAGAAGAGAGAAAGAAAACTAAAAGGAACTAGTACTCCCCTGAGATTGCTATTGCTATCAGTTTGTAGAACTCCCCCACTTGAGCTTCAGCCTCAAGTAGCGTAGCTTAGTTGCGGTGTGGAATTGAAATTGCACCCGCATAAAACACTAGAAGCAACCAAACTACAACTGGAGTTAAGGGTTAGCAAAAACAAAACCAAAGGAGAACGAAAACAAAAAAGGAAATAAAAATAGTGGAGTCGTTGTGGGCAAATATTAAAGGAAGGGTGAAACGAGTACTCCCCGATAAGATGCGAAGGAAGATAGGGTGCCCGCACAATTGCAAGTGGGAGGGGTCGTTGAGGTGCTACCTTCAATCGTTGGAGATGAAGGTCCTCTTGGAAAATTTCGCCAGAGGTTCCTTTGTAATTGTTCCTAATTCCATCCCTTTTTCAGAGGGGCTTACCTGTTTCCAAAATATTCACAACACAGACGCCACCAATTGGGCGTAAAAGGGCAAGTCCAAAGAATGCCAAAATAGCCCATTATTGAAAACAATGCAAATTCGAAACTAACAGAATTTAAAAGACAGGACACGAAATGAAATCCGGGTTGCCTCCCGGTAAGCGGCCCTTCTTTAAGGTCTTTGGCTAGACCATACCACCGTGAAGTCATCCGGGATCGAATATGAACGTTGAAGTCGGCTTCAACGGGTGGGTTGGGCGGGCATCATCTAGCAATGAAGAACGACCCGGATCAAAAGGAAATGTGGCCTCAACACTTAGGATGTGAAAGTGTAAACTCCACCGATCGTTCATCAGGTGGAAGTGTTGAGGTGGGTGATCCTTGGTACGAGGATCAAACTGTGGTGGAGCCTCCTCTTCAAATTCAAGGATGTGAACATCCTTATCTTCAGTGAGCAGTGCAGGGAGAACTCCGGAGCGGACTTTGTCTTCAATCTTTGGTCCCGGATCAAATGGGAAGGTGGCCTCCACACTTAGCGGGTGTACGTTGAGCTTCCACCCAACTTCATTAGTGCATGGGTGGGGGCCTTGATCCTTCAAATGAAGATCAAAGTTAGTGGGCTCCTCCTCCTCAAATTCAAGGATGTAGACATCCTCGACCTCGGGGTGAGGCTCATAGGAAGAGCCGAGGTGGACATCAACTTCAGAGGGGGATGGCTCCTTGAAGTCGGTGGTGGTACTCTCCTCTGAGGAGTCAGAGGGAGACAGTGTCTCCTCCTTCTCAAAGTTGAGGATGTGAGCATCCTCGTGATCTTGATGGAGCACGGAGAAGGCGGGGAAATATTGGTAGCTGACTTCAGAGGGAGAAAGCTCCTTGAAGTCAGAGTGGAGACTCTCTTCTGATGAAGTGTCTTCATAGTCAAGCCGGGGGTGGAGTGGTGCTGGGCTTTCAGATTCGCACAGGGGAGGAGTTGGAGAGTAGCTCAAGTCCTCAGCAGGCTGTTCCACATCATGAACTGTTTCGCTCTCAAGTTGTTGCACAATCTGATCAATCTGAGCTTGAACATTCATGTTGAAGGTATCTTGCTTCATGGTAAAAGTATCTTGCATAGTCGAGTTAGGCTTGCAAGAAGAGATAAGATCAGACATGAGCTCCTCCAAACTGGGTGAATCAACCTCTACTGTGATCACAGGACAGTGAGCGCTCTCGTGCTCTCCTCCATACTCTTGGCACACAAGCCTCCGATAGACATATGAGTTGAGGTCCTCCATAAGAGCTCTCAATTCTGGCATTGTTGTTGGACATTGGGGGCTCTCATGGTACTCTCCGCACCTTTGGCATACACTCCAATAATCGGTGTTTTGCTCGGTGTAGTCGCCATGCCAACCTTCTGCTGGGGGAGTGACAGATGGTTCGAAGTTTTCCATAAGAGCTCTCAATTCTGCCATTGTTGTTGGACATTGGGGGCTCTCATGATATTCTCCGCACCTCTGACATACATCCCATTGATTGTAGTTCTCTGCGCCATAGGAGTAACCGTACCAACCTCCTGCTTGATCGTAGTGACCATCCATCAGAATTAAGTACCTAAAAAAAAGAAACAAAAATTTATACACAAAATGGGCAAATAAATGAAATGAAAATCTGCACAAAAACTAAACAGATAATAAACCAGATAGTTGGACCGAAGTCCCCGGCAACGGCGCCAAAAACTTGTTGGGCAAAACAGTGGTGAAACTAGATTGCTAACTATGGGCAGTGAACCCAATCATTGTAGTACAACAAGGTCGTATCCACAGGGACTTCGTAACTGTCTAGCTAATTATAAGCTTAGTAAATGTGCAAGAGGATATATACAAAAGTGCATAAATGTAAATTAGGGGTTTTGGGTTTTTGGGTTGTAATTGGAGAAATAAAGAAAAGCAATAAACACTAAACTAACTATCTAGGATAGGTGTAGCCCGGGATGGATATTTGCACCCGTCCTCCTTTTACTACCGATTGTCGAACCTCGAACTCATAGCTAAACCATGAGAACGCTTAATTAATTAGCAACCTAATCTAGGCCTACTAATCCTAACCAATTTAATCGAGACTTCTCATTCTGCTAAGCCCCGGGTCAATAGATAGCACTAAGCTCAAGTTCCACTAAGGTTGCAATGTAGTCTAATCTCAAAATCATCGAAATCAGAGTACACCATTTTAGTCTCTAACAGTTTAGGTTTCTATCTCTGAATAACATTTTGATAGAATCCCACAATAATGCTAAACTAATCGGTAGGCCAAACCAACCAATTTAACACATAGAAGACAAATTGAGCAAAACCCTTAACAAATCCCCAAATCATGAGCAACAAGTTTAGAAGTCATAAACACTCAATAATCATCTTCATTAAGCTCAAAGACTAAAATAAAGCACAAACACAAGCTCAAGATTCAACAATAGAGTTTTAGGGGATTTGGGACAAAATCCCCAATCCCTAGCTACAAATGATTCTACACAGCCATAGGAGAGAAAATAAAAGAGCAAGGGATAGAAGTAGCCATTAATGGAGCTTGGAAGGAGGTGAGCTTCTCTTCTCTTCTCCTCCCTCTCTCTCTCTCTTCTTCTTCTTCTCTTCTCCTCTTCTTTTCTCCCTTAGAATCGCCCTTCCTCTCTGTTTTTGGGGCGGAACTCGACTGAATGAAGAATGGGGAAGTTTTCCCCAAAATTCCCCGTTTTAAAACGCAGATCTGGGCTAATTTTCGACCCGACCGACCTTGCGACCGGACTTGCAAGGTCGGTCGGAGTCAGTAGCGATTTTCGGGCGCGTTTTTAAGTTCGACCGAACTTGCAAGGTCGGTCCTAAGGTCGGTCGATTCCAGTAGCTTGCAAAAACGCAAATCTGGGCAAAATTTCGACCCGACCGACCTTGCGACCGGACTTGCAAGGTCGGTCGGAGTCAGTATAACTTCAAAACGCTGTATCTTCTTCGTTTTAACTCCGATTTTGGATCCGTTTGCGCCCACACGTTCCTCTCTTGGTCTACTTTACTCCTAGCTATGTTACTCCTCCTGTTTAAACAATAAATGTGTAAAACACCAATGAAACACAAAACTAGAGGAAAACAAGCTAGAGTGGAGAAATAAGCATGAAAAGTGTTGATTAAACATATGAAATACACCCCTAAAACATGATCATTTGGACACTCATCACCCTTCCAGAGGGTAATGAGGGTCTGGAGGTTTTCTGTGATGCGTCCCATAAGGGACTGGGGTGTGTGCTGATGCAGCATGGGAAGGTAGTAGCATATGGCTCTCGTCAGTTGAAGCCATATGAGAAGAACTATCCGACCCACAACCTGGAGTTAGCTGTTGTGGTGTTTGCGTTGAAGATTTGGAGGCATTACCTCTATGGATCTGCGTGCAAAGTTTATACGGACCATAAGAGCCTCAAGTATCTGTTCACTCAGAAGGAGTTGAACTTGAGGCAGAGGAGGTGGCTGGAGTTGCTGCACGATTATGATTTAGAGATCCTCTACCATCCAAGTAGGGCGAATGTGGTTGCTGATGCGCTCAGTAGGAGGGGTCCGTCTGGGACCGTTTGTGCTTTGTCGGGTGTGCAGAGGTCTGCTCTTGAGTTACAGCGTATGGGAGTCTGGGTCGCCCGTCCAGAGAGGTCTGAGATGTTAGCAGCGCTGCAGGTTCAGCCTACCTTGATCGACCGGATCAAGGCCAGTCAAGAGCTCGATGTCAGTTTGAGTAAGATCAGAGAGAGTTTGTCTGCTGGTCAGGAGTCCGAGTTTAGAGTTTCAGAGGATGGCTGCCTGAGGTTCAGATACCGTGTTTGTGTGCCTACAGACGACGCCTTGAGGCGGGAGATTATGCAGGAGGCTCATGGAGCTCCATACTCGGTACACCCAGGAGGTGTGAAGATGTACCAGGACCTACGTGGGACATTCTGGTGGAGTAACATGAAGAGGGACATTTCTGATTTTGTATCAAGATGTCGGACCTGTCAGTAGGTCAAAGCTGAGCATCAGAGACCAGCTGGTTTGCTTCAGCCTCTTCCCGTTCCGGAGTGGAAGTGGGAGAGCGTCGGTATGGACTTCGTCATGGGGCTGCCTAAGACTCCGAGGGGCTTTGATGCAGTTTGGGTTATCGTGGACCGGCTCACGAAGAGCGCTCACTTCTTGCCTGTCAGGAAGACCTTCAGTTTGCATCGCTTGGCTCAGTTGTACGTGGATGAGATAGTGTGTCTGCACGGAGTTCCAGCTTCGATTGTGACTGACAGAGATCCGCGTTTCGTGTCCAGATTCTGGCAGAGTTTGCACCAGGCTATGGGGACGAGGTTGTCTTTCAGTTCAGCTTATCATCCTCAGTCAGATGGTCAGACAGAGAGGACGAATCAGGTCCTTGAGGACATGCTCAGAGCATGTGTGTTGGGCTTCTGAGGCAGCTGGGATCAGCACGTTGCCTTGATAGAGTTTGCTTACAATAATAGCTTCCAGACCAGTATCGGGATGACTCCGTTTGAGGCCTTGTATGGCAGGAGATGCAGGTCACCCATCTGTTGGGATGACCTGAAGGAGAGAACCGTGATTGGTCCAGACTTGGTTCAGGATGCTGTGGGCAAGATTCAGTGTATCAGAGAGCGCTTGCTTGTGGCTCAGAGTCGTTAGAAGAGCTACGCCGATCAGAGGAGGCGACCTCTAGAGTTTGAGGTGGGCGACCATGTATATCTGAAGGTTTCTCCAGTTCGAGGAGTTGTCCGGTTTGGGAAGAGAGGCAAGCTTAGCCCTCGCTTTGTGGGTCCTTTTGAAATCCTGGAGAGGATCGGACCGGTTGCCTATCGTTTAGCGTTGCCACCGTCGTTGGCTGGAGTCCATAGTGTCTTTCATGTGTCTATGCTGAGGAAGTATATTCCGGACCCGTCACATGTGATTGACTTCAGTCCGCTTCAGTTGAGGGAGGACTTCACGTTCGAGGCGGTTCCTTCGAGGATCCTAGCCCGAGATGTTCGCAAGCTCAGGAGTAAGACCATGCCCTTGGTGAAGGTGCAGTGGTCGGGTCAGTCAGAGGAAGAGGTGACCTGGGAGGTCGAAAGCGAAGTTCGTTCTAAGTTTCCCGCCCTCTTTGAGCAGTAGGTACGTTTTAATTTCGAGGACGAAATTCTTTTAAGGGGGAGGTGATGTTATAACCCAAAGTTAGTGCATAATTAATTTTGTGTAACGTTGTCTTAAGTGGCTTATTATGTGATTCAGGACATGGATGTCCTTTGCTTGAAGAGGAGGACGAGTTGGTCTTTCCGCCTTTCTATTTTGGTAAGGGATTATCTCTCTTGATTATTTGAGTTATTTTAATAACTCTCTAATCACGTTCCTCATCACGATCTAATTCTCAACCCTTATTCCCGATCAGTTCTCAAGACGTTGAGCCTCCCTTCTCCCTTCCCTCTCTTGTTCTTCAGAGCATCTCTTCTTACATGCGTTTGCGTTTGGCTGATTCGTTCGTCTGTGCTGTGCTGTTGGTGGTTTCTGCATTTGCCTCGTCTTCTCCATCACGGCCAGGTTTGTGAAATGTATATGTATAATACAATTCAGTTTTGAGGTTTAGGTTTGAGAACTCTTCCTTTCTAATTCATTCTCTACAATCCGATTGTGATTCAGCATTGGGTTTCGGTGTCTTTATCAACTCCTCCTGGGGTCGACTTTCTCTACATCCCCGCTGCCAGATTCAGGTATGGATTGTGGGTTCGGTTGCATAGACCTAGACAGTTTCTGATTTAAGAGGAGATTCTGATTTCAGTTTGTTCGTCGGTCGGTTCTTTGCTTGCTTTTGATCAGAGGTTTGATTGCGCTACTGGTTGCGTCGGGAATTCTGCTTGTTTCGGGCTCTGCTGTTCAGATTGGGTCTCGTCTGCTAATTAATTGAGGTAGGTGGCTGATGGATTCGATTAGTGTGTTCGGCCTTGGGGAGTTTCGTTCCGGTTCTGAATTCGGATTGTGTTCTGTCTTGGATTGTGATTGTGAACTGTCTGTTTAACGTCGTTTTAATGCCTACAAACCCCCAAGGTTGTTTTCTGAAAACTTATAATGTTTTGACAATGTTTTGATGCCTCTGTCTGTGTGAAAATCGCTTCTGTCTTCTGAGTTTTTCGGCATGTCCGAACTTCGGTCCGACCTTGGAAGTTCGGACAAGCCCTTCTGCGCTTTAATTCTCTGAAGTTTTCGCTGTGTCCGAACATCTGTCCGACCTTGAAGTTCGGACACAGCCTTCTGTATTCTCTGATTTTGCCTCGACTTGTGTCCGAACATGGATGTCCGGACACAAGTTCGGACTTTGCGCGTGTCTGATTTCCGAAGAACGTCCGAACATCTGTCCGACCTTTGATGTTCGGACACCTCTGCCTCTACTACTGTTTAATGTTCGACCTGTGTCCGAACTTTGTAGTTCGGACACATGTTCGACATCTGTCTGTTTTTGACTTCTGATCTCGACTGTGTCCGAACATTGATGTCCGACACAAGTTCGGACATGGTACTGTTTTGACCATACTTCTCGTTTGAGCTCTGTTTTGACTTCCGTTTGCGGGGTTGGATTCCCCTTCTGATTTCCAAGCCATCTATGTGCTTTCTGGTGCCTTTGGTGCACATATGCTTATCTGTATTTAAGCTTCTGTTTGGGACCTAGTTATCTCTGTGTCTGAGCCTTTGGATGGCTGGTTTCGCTGTCTCGTAGCGCGCTATGTAGGATCCTTCTGTTCACGGGTGTGTTCCCCGTTCTGTTCACGGGTGTTTTCACCTGTTCTGTTTACGAGTGAGGTTTTCGTTCTGTTCACGAGCTTGTTGCTTGTTCTGTCTGTATACTGTGATCAACTAGTGTCCCGCTCTGTTTTCTGCTTCTGTCTGCTTTTGACTCTGTTTAGTCCTCTATTTTATGGACTCTGTTCTGTTTTCTGACATGCTTATGGATTCCTTGCGACTCCTTCTGTTTTGACATTATTCTATAAAATGTTTTGAGCATGCTGGTTGATGAAGTTTGTCATCTACTGGGCATAGTTGTGCTCATTCCCCTACTTATCTAACATTGCAGATTGATCAGCGAGGGTCACTTTGCAGCTCTGGATTTTAGTCCGTTTTGTTGTTTAGATTCTTTTGGAGACTTTGTATTTGAATTTGAGCCTTTGGGGCCTCTTCAGTTAGCTCTTGCTTTTGATATCGTTTTGTGGTGGTTCTGTTATTACTTTGGGATGTTACGACATCATTTTGGTTTATACTTATTCAAGTATTCATTTTGGGCCTTATTTGATTATCTGTTAAGTCTGTTTATTAGAGCCTTGCGTTATTATGTAATAATACGCGGCGTGTAATACCCCTAACTCCTAGGCCAGTGCTTGGGGGTGTTACACCATTCGTTATTTGGAATTTCCTTGAGCGGACCTGTTGTCAGTCATCCCCTCATGATCACAATGCGCAACCAAGAACCTCTTGGATTTCTCACCAATAACAATACCTCTTACCATAACCAACCTCTCACTGAATTGATTAAGTTCTCTTAATTTAATGCCTAAGATTCAATCATAGGTTATACAGTGATTACTTCTCGAATGTATATGGACCTTTTAGGTTTTTGATGTACACCTAGAGGTCATCTAGTGTATCTTCGTATTCGAGTTCATTTCCTCTTGAAAACGGCATTCCCGTCTCTCCTTACCTAAGGTCTCTTCTTAGGAAATATTAGGATAATTCAATTTATGTTATTATCCTTCCATGAGTGAAGTTTCTCTATCACTACTCATATCTTAATTTAAGATATATATGTTTCGGTATCTGTCTTAGTTCGAATAATTATTGCATACAAAATAATAGCGCACCTATTCGACAGATGAATCATGAAGCACATTTGCATACAAGCACACATATCCTCTTATCAGGTAATTCACTGGAAATAATATTTTATGTGACGCCTTATAAACCACGGTTAGAAAAGGAACCGTCGTTTAAAGGTTTTATCCACGGTTAAAGGACGAACCGTCACATATATACGTGACCGAGACATTTTATACCACGGTTATTTCTAAACCGTCATTTATATGCGTGACGGGGACATTTTATACCACGGTTTTTGGAGAAACCGTCGTTTATAGTGTCGCGGGTAAATTTATAAACCACGGTTTTCTTTAACCGTCATTTATTATGCGTTATCGGGACATTTTAAACGATGGTTATGTTCAGAACCGTAGTTTAAAAACAATTTTTATAATACCCATCAGACTTCTTTTCTTCTTCCTCCTCCCGTTCCCGCTCTACTCCCTATTGCGATTTTATGAAACCCACCGCCGTCCTCCTCTCACGCCTACCCTCGCCCTATCCCCGGGTTACGAGTGCCGCCGTCCTCGGTTGCGAGTCGCCGTCTTCTTCCTCCTCCCGTTGCGAGTGCCGCCCGTCGACCAGTCATCCACTCCAGCCGCTGTCGCCCCGCGCCGCAAGTTCATCGCCGCGCATCTCTTTGCCCGCCATCGCCCCGCCACCGGCTGTCGTCCTCCACCGCCAGCGAATCCGACCAGGTAGTAAACCCTAGCTCCCATTTTTACTATATATATTACTACATTTCTTACACTATGTTTCTGCTATATTTTTCATGTTTGTCATGTGGTCAACTGCCGTAGTTGATTTATCTGTGAAAAATGACATGAGATATAGTGATGTTTGTCATGAGTTGGCTGCTAGAGTTTGATTTAATTTACAAAAGTAGTGGATGTGATGTAAGTACTGTTGTTCAAACCACAAAAGATAAAATTGTTAAAAGAGAATCCACAAAACAACTATGATATATAGCATGCATTGTTCTTAGAAAAGAGAAATTGTTAGAAGATGGCCTATCATGTACGTTCATTTTAGGCTAATCAAACCTTTCTCGTCAGCCACCAATATATATATATATATATATATATTTGAGAAATTTACACCATATCTAGTATAGTAATCTATATATGAAGAGAATGCACTACAATTCAAACTAGCGTCTGCGCTTAGACTTAAGAGAAGTGGAAGAGTGGGAATCAGTTCGATGCCATACACATATTGAACCAATAATTAACTGATATGCTAGCTCACTGCTGGAAAAAAAAAGAATAAACAATGTTTTATTTGTCTTATGGAACATTTTATAAACGTTTTTTATGCCAGCGACGCAAATGGTCGAACCTCTTAAAGAACGCGTTGTAAGTGTTTTTTATACATTAATTTAAAAGAACGCTTATTGCTAAAGCGTTTTTTAAGGTGTGTAAGGCGGCAGGAATCTACGAGGCATAAAGAATGCTTTCATCTAGAAGCGTTCTTTATGTCTGAATATAAAAAATGCTTGTTTAATATAAGCGTTCTTTATGACGTTTTATAAAAAACGCTTATATTCATAAGCGTTCTTTATGACATTTGGCGCTTATATGGTCCTTTTTTATATTTTTATTTTTATACAATTTATTACCCTGCGCATAACACAAAATTAAATGCGCGCTACAGATCACAAATTGCCATTCACAACCTGTTTGCATTATATATACCAGATCAACCAAACTGGTGTGAAATATCCCAAACCTTAATACATTAATTAATAATGATTTAATTATATAAAAAATTAATTAATGAAAGGTTAAGGAATTAAATATCCTTAAATATGTAAAAAGGAACTATAGATTATAAATGATCTTAAGGAGGTTAAAAAGAGTTCATTTAACCTGTACATTTGTATAAATGTATGTACGGGTTAAAAAGGAAACTGATATTATGAAATATAAATAATGTATAATGTACAAGGAGTACATAAAATAATAGCAAGGACATTATTAAAATGGTATGTAAGTAGTAATCATTAACTTAAGAAGACTTATTATGTAATAAATATATGATCAATTTATAGGGTTTACTACCCCCCCCCCCCCCATATAGGAACAAATTTTTATAATTCAAAATGTTTTGTTAGAATTCATTATATATAAACAAATTTTTTTTATTAAAATAATTCATTTAGTCTTCAATCGAGTATTTGTATAATATTTGTAAGTTTTAAAAAGGGGTGTATTAAACCTTAAACCTTTCTAAATAATCCTAAAGTAAAATGAAAAATAATATAAGGATTAAGTATGCCATAATATATAGCATATTTGAAGAGGACACTAGTTATAAGAAGGAGACAATAAGTAATATTGAATGGTTATACAAAAAAAAATTAAGTTAGTGAGTTAACAAAATAACTTGGAAATTGATTAATACATATTAGTTATTTAAGATGGAAATTGACTAATATGCATCCTTTGTCTCGGTTCCAATTTGCATCCTTCTTTTAATTTCCAAACCCTATCGGGTGAACAAGATTTCACGACTCTTCTCTCCTCTCTACTAATTTCCTTCATTCTCCTAATGGTAATTTTACAACCCTTATTTTCGAACAAGAGAGCAGACATGCCCTGAACTCTCTTCTCTATAATGTCTAGAAGGTAATATACTCTTGCCTATCTTCTTATCTGGAATACCCCAAATTTACATATGGTGTTTAAATGATAAACTAAGATATAAGGAGGCTAGATAATGCCTTAGAAACATTAAGGAACATTTATAATCAAAGAAAATATAAGGAAACACCAAAAGAGCATTTTAACAAAAACGTGCTCTAAGCTTGGAGAGACTTGGGAGAGTACCCAAATATGGTTCTAAGACCTTGTAATATCCTAATGGTCATTTTAAATCAATTACCAAAGAAAACCAAGCTTGAAAACAAGTTAAAACACAAAATGTGCTTTAAGGAGTCTTAAAGCACGTTTTTGAAAAATTGTCTTGTAAATGAGTTTTGAATGGCTAAATGTCCATCATTACTCTTTAATTAACATGTGTACTATATAGTATCACATTTGGAGGTCTATATCAATGGGAAATCAAAAATTTCACAACAATGTGCCTTGTTTTGATGAATAGTGAATTAATTAAGCTAGTTTATAACATAAGTCTATATAAGTGAGACATTTGGTCAACAAAGACTTAATTACCCTCATCTACAAAAGGGGGCCGGTTTTTTTAAGTGTGACTCATCACACTTATCTAGCTAAGTAAAGAGAAAGCAAAAACAAGTAAGTTATAAAGTAAAAGTACTATTCACCTTTTAAGATAAATATCACATTTTACTTACCTACCTCTCTCTCTCACTTCTTCATTCTCCCTTGTTTCACACGGTTTCTTGCTCTCTTTCTCTTCTCCATTAACGTGAAGCCCTTCTCCATGCTAGCTCCACCTTCTCTTGCACATAACTCACTCATTTTAGCTCCAAATCCAAAACAAAATACATATTCTTCTTAGTTAGCTCAAGCTCCTCCTTTCTATCTTTTCAAAACATCAAGAGCTTCATTTTGGTGCCAAGTCAAACCACCATTAGAGGAGGAAATTCAAGTTTGGAGACTCTATTCTCTTAAGGTAAAGAAAGTGTAAGAAAATCTAGGTTTCCACCATTTTCTTCACATGTCCGAAAATATACTCATCATGGAACTCCATGTTTATGCCTTGTTCTAGCTTGTTTCTACTCTTCAAAGGAGAGAGGAGGTCCTTCTTGCTTCATATCCAAGTTTGTCTTGAGAAACCAAGGTAAAACAATCACATTAATATCTTAAAACATATTTTTAACCTAGGGTTTGTTCCTTAGGGTTAATGTGTTATCTAGTACTCATTGGAGTCATTGGATATTGGTTAGAACATTGGCAAGGAGACACACATTGGTGACCGAGATTGACAAAGAAAAACCTAAGGAGAAAAGCTTTTAAGCTTGTGAGAAAACAAGGTAAATACTTACCTTAAGGTGTCTTGTTTTTAAGGGAATGAATTTAGATGTATGATGAGTTTAGTGTAGAGCTTATATGGGAAGGTTATATAAAACCTAGGAGAAACAATGACTATACTTGTGAACTTGTGACTAAGGAGCAAATGAGAAAAAGATAGTTTAAGAATATCAAGGTGAAGTACAAGAAGCATTTTATTTCAATGGGAGCCTTGTTGAGTGTATTCGCAGGTTGAAGGCATATATATGTGGAAATTCAGTGGTTAAGATTATTGTCATTTAAGGGCCTAAGTGCCAAGCATTTTAAGTTTAAGCACTATATGATGATGTGGTGTGTTTTGTGTAAATTGGTTGTTAAGGTTGTGGTGAGAATTTGGTGATGTGGTTGTTTGATGGAGAAAAACCATGTTTTGGTATTATATACTAGAGAACCTATGGCAAAATTTAAAGGAGAGCTTAAGTGTTTAAGACATTCTAAGGGAATTTAATGACCAAGGAGGTACTAGGTTGTTCTATAGGTTGTCTTGATGAAAAAGGGTGAGAATAAGTGTTTAAGGTTATAATGACTTAGGCATTACTATGAAGGATTTAGAAATCAAGAGAGTATTTGAGTATTTAGGACTTAGGCAAATGTTGGTAAACAACTAGAAGGAAGTTTAAGTTGTGAAGAACTTAGTAAATGCTTAAGAGTTTTAGATGGTGAGAGATGCTTGGGAGATGATGTTATAGTGGTGAAGGAAACATTTGGCATAGTGGTTACATTAGGTATGAACCACCACCTAGAAACCTAAAGGAAAGCATTACAAGTGTAGCATTATCACAAGGAAAATGCATAATGACTAAGGTGGATTTTGGTGAATGATTAATGAGTTGGTGGAGGTTATAAGGTGGATTTGAGGTGCCAAGATGGGTTGGATATTAGAATTGTGGAGAGTTTGGAATTGAAAGAGGCAATTTAAGAGGAAGGTCTGTAGAGGACCGACCCAGGGTCCGACCCAGTTTGGGTCGGTCGGGCCAAGTTAAGCCAGCCGGAATGCCTCTGGACTGGACCGACCCAGGGGGTTTGGGTCGGTCGGCTTAGCTTGGGTCGGTCGGGCAAAGGTTTAAGTAGGAAAATGGGTTCTGTAAGGGACCGACCCAGAGGGTTTGGGTCGGTCGGTCTAGCTCTGGGTCGGTCGGATGGGTTTCAAGAGACGGAAGAGTTTCTGTAATGGACCGACCCAGGGGTTGGGTCGGTCGGTGGGTCGGTCGACCCTTAACACTTAAAAAAAAAAAGAAGAAATTTTGAATTCTAAGAATGGTAATAGGTAATGAGGTATACCTTTGGTAGGGTGGTAATGATTAGGACCCTAAGAACTTAAGGAATTAAGTTAAGATTAAGTATAAGTTTTATGTTTAAAATTAAGTGGAAGCTAAGTGGCAAAGACTTGAGAGGTATTGAATGGGAATCCCTAGGGACTAAGTGAGTTAAGTAAGGTGCAAATAACTAATGACCTAAAAATGAATGAATGTTTTAGGTTTGTGAATTGGGACCCCGAAGAAGGTTAAACAACAACGATCGACGGTGAACGGTACAGTCTTTCCTGTGACCTGCTTGCTAACGAGGTGTCCCTCGGCTTGTGTGCTATCTGCTTATTTGCTATGACTAAGACAAGATAAAGCATGCAACCGGTCATATTTATTCTCGATGTGAATGTGTTTACTCCACACTAACCCACGAGACTTGAGAATGTTGCTAACTAAGTTTAGTACTCACTGAGTTAAGGTTAAGAACTAAGTATTGGTGATTGTTGGTTTTACCCGTCAAGGTTTAACTAACACTTGGTAATTAAGGCTTTCACTAACCATAACTTGGGGTGGGAGTGAGGAATCCGGAATGGTACCACATGTGTATTGGGGGAGGTCGGTATCTGAATCAGATCCGACTTCCAAATAAGACTTGTCATTAGACTCGTCGCCTAGGGTCAACAAATCGACCCGACCACCCGGGCTACTGTTTGAGGTGGGAGGCACATTAAGGATGGCGTGGGGGGATCAAGCCTACATCCCCAATTTAAGAAAGGTAGCTTATCGTCGGATAGTGCACTGCTACCGGCTAGGGTTAACCAAGCCCTACAAAGATAAGCAACCAACTAAGGGCTAACCAATCTAATAGTGGAGCGGTTGGCAAGTATAAGGTTAAGGAGATTGTGGATCTAAGGAGTTAAGAACTAACTCACTTATTAAGGGAACGCCTGAGTCGTTCGTTTGCTTATGAGCTTATTATGTTCATTGTGGTTGTTGGTTTGTTGTGCTTCATATTAAGCTTATTGCGCTATTTATGCTTATCATGTTAATCAACTCCCATGCTATCGACAATTAGTCGTCGTAGCCCCGTTAGCTTGGGGGCCATGGGAGGGTCGTACCAGCATTCGTGCTGACCCCCTTTGGGGGCTGTTTTTACACTTGCAGGTAAGCGGCCGATGAAGTCACACCACGAGAGTAGGAGCGGGTAGCCCTAGGTGGGACTTTATTTTGAGTACGGGTAGCGCCTGTGCACCCGTCTGTTAGTAGTGGAACATGAGATATATTATGTGGTTTGAGAATACTTAAAACTCGGATGGTGTATGTATTTTGGATGTACGGTTGTAAATATTTAAATTACGGTAATTCTTGTTGGTTAGACCGTAGCTAGGTCCTGGTGTTACTTTATTCCGCTGCGACGTTAAGTATAGTTTGTTAAGTTGCGATAACCACGATTGGCTTAGGACGGGGTGTTACAAAAGTGGTATCAGAGCGTAGTTACGCTCTGATCAAGAAATACCGGACATGAGTAACCACCGAGTTAGGATATAAGTTAAGGAATAAGTGTGGGTTAAGGGTGTGAGAAGTTAGAGTGAGTAGAGTCAGATGACCACTAATAAGTGTGGATTGTCTTTACCGTCTACGGACGTTATAAATTCTAACCAAAACAATGGTGAGTACGAATCTAATGTAAGTTATGCTTGTTCAGATGGCAGGACGCCCTAGAGGAGGCCGAGGTCGCGGCCGGGGTGAGGATACTTCAGGGATACCTGGAGGGCAGACGATCGCAGAGATCGTAGCTGCCGCTTTAGGGCACATGGGCTATCAGCCTGGTGTGGGTGCACCACCTCCCCGCCACAACCTAGGGAACCAAACTGGGTGAAGAGTCTAGCAGATCTTCGACCCGCTCATTTTAAGGGGGAGACCGATCCCGCCAAGCTTGAGGCGTACATCTCCGAGCTGGAGACCGCCTTCGAGACCCTTGATGTCCCTGCTGGGATCAAGGTGCGCTTAGCTGCTTTCTACCTGAAGGGGGCGGCAGGCGATTGGTGGAAGCTGGTGAGGGCCGAGCATGTGGCCAATCCAGAGTTCGGCTGGGAGCAGTACACCGCCTTGCTACGAGCAAAGTACTACCCCGCCCATGTCCAGACGAAGAAGCGCTTGCAGTTGATGCGCTTAAGCAGTCGGACAAGATGACAGTGGACGAGTATTACTCAGAGTTCACTGCCTTGCTCCGTCTTCTGCCGGTCTAGGGTATTCTGACCAGATCTTGGTGGACCGCTTCTATGGCGGGCTTAGCCATCGACTCCGCTACGGCATGGGGCCGACGAGTTACACTACCTTGCAGGTAATAAGAATGATTGAGATTTGAGTAAGTGATGAATAAGATTTAGATTATGAGGAATAAGTATGACTAATACCATGGAAAAGCAGGAGTGCTATCATGCCGCTGCTAAGGTAGAGATAACCGTCCAGCTGAGGGACGAGGAGAACGCTAAGAGAAAGAGTGCTGGGAAGAGTGCGGAACACCAAGGGCAAGGAGGGTACAAGAAACAAAAGTACCAGCCTCAGGCCCAGAAAAATCAGAACCCGAAGGGGAAGGAGGGAAAGGAGAAGGCTCCGGAAGAGCCATTGAAGCTGACGTATGCTTATGCAGCTACACCCCTGCGCTCTAAGGCGCCAAAGGGTAAGGAATTGGTATTAAATAAGTTAAGAAACAATTAGTAACCATTTGGGATGTGAGTATTGACATTGTGAATGATCAGGATCTGAGACTGAGAAAGGAGCCGGTGGTGGATACCAGCGACGCTTCATCTGTAGGTGGTGTCACAAGGACCACCCCGGGCTCGACTGTAAAGGGAATAAGGTGGAGTGTAACTTTTGCGGAGTACTTGGGCACCGAGCATATGAGTGCTACGGGAATCCGGAGAGTAAGAATTACAGACCCAGTTTTAAGGTTAAGGCCAAGACTGATCAGGGATCTGGATCTGACGGTCAGAGGAGGGGGCAACAAGCTGCAGACAAGAACCCGAGGGTGACCCAGAAGTCGGGACCCACTCTACACATGGTGGACCGGGACGATGAGCCTGAGCCCTCATCGAGGCCAGGTACCACTATAACCATTTAGTAATAAAACTACCTGCTTACCGCATTATCATGCATGTTTGGTGAATAAATGAGTTAAGTAAGAATAAGATGAGATTAGAACTTAAGTAGATATAACCTACTACCACTTAGGAAGATTCAACATCTGCTACCCAATACCATCTACACCTAACCCGGAGCACACCGACATCGAAACATAGACTTTCCAACCGAACAATGTCAGGTTATCCGCCCAGGTATGATTTTATTAAGGGGATACCTGACACCCGAAGCACAAATAGCCATCATCAGGAGATGCAATCAACTAGGAATGGGACCGGGAGGTTTTTACACACCGGAGTACCCAGGGGGAGCAAGGATGAAATTAAAGATGATGAGCTTGGGCAAGGATTGGAATCCGTATGCCAAGAATACCAAACCATGAGGGAGCAAGATGGAGTCTCACCACCGGGAATACCCGAAGAGTTCCATCCAGTTATTACACAAGTCGTGGAAATCGCTCAGCAGTTGGAGCTGAACCGATTCCAGACATCCAGCCAGACATTTGCATTGTAAACTTCTACGAAAAAGATGGGAAACTGGGACTACACCAGGATAAGGACGAGACAACGGAGTCTCTCGAAAGAGGGATACCCGTAGTGTCTTGGTCCATTGGAGATGATGCGGAGTTTTTATACGGCGAGCAGAAGCGTGCGGACCGTGCAGATAAGATAGTACTTAAGTCAGGTGATGTATTAATTTTGGGAGGAGAATCAAGGATGTTATACCATGGGATTAAGAGAATCAAGCTGAATACAGCACCGTCAGCAGTAATCAATGCGACGCATATGAGACCAGGAAGATTAAACCTAACCTTTAGACAATATTAGCCATGTAATGTTAGAATGAGATGAGAAATGAGATGTAAGATTGAAGCACATGTTGTAAACAGGATGGTCATGAATAAAATAACAGTGTTGTTCATATAAATTGATTACGACTCTTGTTATACCATCAATACTCATGGAGCTTGTGAACACAATTAGGTTATGGACTCGGTACGGAAGGTGCACTAAGCATACTTACAGAGGCACAGGCCGACGCCAGCGGTACTATCCTCACCGGCACCTTTCCGATCAATGGGATTGAGGCATCAGTTCTCTTCGACTCAGGGGCCTCGCATACCTTTGTCTCTGCACCATTCGCGAGCAGGTTGGGGCTAGACGCTGATGAGCTACCCGACTTCACGGTTACGCTCCCGTCTAAGGAGAAGGTTCGTTGCACTCGTTACTACCGAGGAGCCACCATCAGAATTAAGGGGAAGACTTCCCAGTCAGTTTCATTGAGTTCAGTAAGCTAGGATTTGATGTTATCTTCGGGATGAACTGGTTGGAGCGGCACAAGGGACGTATCCTCTGCGCCGAGCATAGATTGCTGCTCAGGAGTCCGTCTGGGGTAACAATATCATACCGCCAGAGGCCCAGAGAGCCTTCGACTAAGATCATCACCGCCATGGCAATGCATAGAGAATTAAGGAGAAAGGAAGAAGTATACCTCTGCTATGTACAGGACATAGAGAGAGACCCTGAGTTCGACCCCGACTTACCGGTAGTGTCGGAGTTCCCCGACTTATTTCCACGGGAACTGCCCGGCATGCCACCCACTCGGGAGGTAGAGTTCACCATTGAGCTGCTACCTGGTACCGGACCGATAGCCAAAGCACCATACCGTATGGCTCCGGCAGAAATGACTGAGTTAAAAGAACAATTGAAAGATTTGTTATAAAGGATTCGTTAGACCAAGTGTGTCACCATGGGGAGCGCCAGTCCTCTTCGTGAAGAAGAAGGATGGTAGTCTCCGCCTCTGCATCGACTACAGAGAGCTGAATGCAGTGACAGTGAAGAATAAGTACCCACTACCCCGCATTGACGATCTGTTCGATCAGTTGAAGGGAGCATCTGTGTTTTCCAAGATTGATCTCAGATCGGGGTATCATCAGATAGCCATTAAGGAGGGAGATATTGAGAAGACGGCATTCCGGACACGATACGGCCACTATGAGTTTACAGTGATGCCGTTCGGTTTGTCGAACGCACCGGCGAAGTTTATGGATCTGATGAACCGCTTGTTCCGGGAGCAGCTGGACAAGTCGGTTGTGGTTTTTTTGATGACATTCTGATATATTCAAAGTCTAAGGTTGAGCATGAGGAACATCTGAGGAGGGTGTTGGAAATATTGAGGGAGAACCAGCTATATGCTAAGTTCTCCAAGTGTGAGTTTTGGCTTGACCAGGTCTCTTTCCTAGGTCATGTCATCTCAGATGCTGGGATCGCAGTGGATCCAGCAAAGATTGATGCCGTACGTACCTGGCCAAGGCCGAAGACTGTTACCGACATCCGGAGCTTTCTCGGTCTGGCAGGTACTACAGGAGATTTGTTAGAGATTTCAGCAAGGTCGCGAAGCCGATGACCAGTCTGATGAAGAAAGACGCACCATTTCTGTGGACAGTTGACTGTGAGAGATCATTTCAGCGCTTGAAGGACTCACTGACCACTGCACCGGTACTGACCATTCCAGACGGTACAGAGGGCTTTGAGGTTTATTGTGATGCATCCGGCAGAGGGCTGGGTTGCGTGCTCATGCAACATGGCAAGGTGGTGGCATATGCCTCACGCCAGTTGAAGAAACATGAGGAGAACTACCCCACACATGATTTAGAGCTGGGAGCTGTAGTCTTCGCTTTGAAGATATGGCGCCACTACTTATATGGGGTTAGTGTCACGATCTACACCGATCACAAAGTTTGAAATACATATTCACTCAGAAGGAGTTAAATCTTCGACAGAGGAGATGGTTAGAGTTTCTGAAAGACTATGACATTGACCTCCAATACAAAGAAGGGAAGGCCAATGTTGTAGCAGATGCCCTGAGCCGTCGAGCACACTCACTCCATTCGCTAGTTTCTTCCTCCAGCTTGGTTGATGAGGTGCGAGAGGCTCAGAGGACAGATGAGTATATGAGAGAGGTCAGACAGAAGCTGACAGATGGTACCTTTGAGAGTCAGAAATACGACTTCAGACTTCATGATGATGATCTGATCAGACTTAAGGGCCGATTATGCATACCACGAGGCAACACGGATCTGAAAGACCGTATACTTAGAGAATCACACTGTTCTTCAGTTTCCATCCATCCGGGAGCCTCTAAAATGTATAAAGACATGAAGAGATACTTCTGGTGGTCGGGGATGAAGACAGATGTTACCGAGTTCGTCTTGAGGTGTCTCACATGCCAGAAGGTGAAATTCGAGCACCGACGACCGGGCGGAATGGTACAGTCGATGCCAGTTCCGGAGTGGAAGTTCCATGATATCTCCATGGACTTCGTAGTTGGGCTTCCACCTGCTAGGGGAGGTCTCAACATGATATGGGTGGTGGTGGATCGCCTTACCAAAGTAGCCCGATTCATACCGATGAAGGATACTTGGAAGGTGACCAAATTAGCTGAGTTATTTGAGAAAGAAATCATGAGACATCACGGCATACCAAAGACCATAGTGTCAGATAGAGATACCAGATTCCTTTCGAGGTACTGGAGAGCTACCAGAGAAGCGTTGGGTACAGAACTCAAACTGAGTACCGCGTTCCATCCTCAGACAGATGGTCAGACTGAGCGTACTATTCAGACACTCGAGGACATGCTGAGAGCATGTGCCTTAGACTTCCAGGGCAGTTGGATTGACAGATTGCATCTGATCGAGTTTTCATACAACAACAGCTATCACGCTTCGATCAAGATGGCACCTTTTCAAGCGTTGTACGGTAGACCATGTCGTACACCGCTCTGCTGGGATGAGTCGAGTGAGACGGTCATTATAGGACCAGAGTACTTAGAACAAGTTAAGGCTGAAGTTCAGCAAATCAGGGAGAACATGAAAGCTGCTCAAGATAGGCAGAAGTCGTATGCTGATGTTCGACGACGGGACCTGGAGTTCGCAGTGGGCGACCATATTTCTGCGAGTATCACCGATGAAGGGTGTATTCAGGTTTGGGCAGAAGGGCAAGTTAAGCCCGAAATTTGTTGGTCCTTATGAGATTACGGAGCGGGTGGGCCCGTTGCTTACAGGTTGAATTTACCTGCTGAGCTGGGTAAAGTGCATGATGTTTTTCATGTTTCACAGCTAAAGAAATACATGCACCACCCCTCCCATGTGTTAGAACCTGAGAGGTTGACTTTAGAACCAAATATGAGATCCGTGGAGACTCCTCAGAGAATCTTGGACAGTAAGACTAGGGACACTCGCCACAAGTCAGTGCGACTGGTGAAGGTTCTCTGGTCTAACCAGGATGTCGAAGAGGCCACGTGGGAATTAGAGGATAAGATGAGGGCGAAGTACCCTTCTTTATTTACTGACTAGATCGTCTGTATAGGGTACGGGGCGTACCCCTTTTTAAGGGGGGTAGAGCTTCCTCGCTTTTGAGTTAGGAAACGATCATGTTTGTCGTTTGTTTGGTTGTTTAAGATGTGAATTTGTGTAAGTTGCTACACTTCGGTGTAAGTTTGAGTTATGTATATACTTATGTATTGTATTTGAGATTGACCTTTGAGTCTTGAGATGTATGAATGTGAATATAAGATGTGGTATTAAGATTAAGAGAATTGTGTACCGTGAATGGTTAAGCACATGTGTGAACTTTGAGGACAAAGTTCTTTTAAGGGGGGTAGATTGAAATACCCCAAACTTAGATATGGTGTTTAAATGATAAACTAAGATATAAGGAGGCTAAATAATGCCTTAGAAACATTAAGAAACATTTCTAATCAAAGAAAATATAAGGAAACACCAAAAGAGCAGTTTTAACAAAAACGTGCTCTAAGCTTGGAGAGACTTGGGAGAGTACCCAAATATTGTTCTAAGACCTTAGTAATATCCTAATGGTCATTTTAAATCAATTACCAAAGAAAACCAAGCTTGAAAACAAGTTAAAACACAAAATGTGCTTTAAGGAGTCTTAAAGCACGTTTTTGAAAAATTGTCTTGTAAATGAGTTTTGAATGGCTAAATGTCCATCATTACTCTTTAATTAACATGTGTACTATATAGTATCACATTTGGAGGTCTATATCAATGGGAAATCAAAAATTTCACAACAATGTGCCTTGTTTTGATGAATAGTGAATTAATTAAGCTAGTTTATAACATAAGTCTATATAAGTGAGACATTTGGTCAACAAAGACTTAATTACCCTCATCTACAAAGGGGGCCGGTTTTTTAAGTGTGACTCATCACACTTATCTAGCTAAGTAAAGAGAAAGCAAAAACAAGTAAGTTATAAAGTAAAAGTACTATTCACCTTTTAAGATAAATATCACATTTTACTTACCTCTCTCCTCACTTCTTCATTCTCCCTTGTTTCACACGGTTTCTTGCTCTCTTTCTCTTCTCCATTAACGTGAAGCTCCTCTCCATGCTAGCTCCACCTTCTCTTGCACATCTCTCATTTTAGCTCCAAATCCAAAACAAAATACATATTCTTCTTAGTTAGCTCAAGCTCCTCCTTTCTATCTTTTCAAAACTTCAAGAGCTTCATTTTGGTGCCAAGTCAAACCACCATTAGAGGAGGAAATTCAAGTTTGGAGACTCCATTGGCATCTCCATTCTCTTAAGGTAAAGAAAGTGTAAGAAAATCTAGGTTTCCACCATTTTCTTCACATGTCCGAAAATATATACTCATGGGACTCCATGTTTATGCCTTGTTCTAGCTTGTTTCTACTCTTCAAAGGAGAGAGGAGGTCCTTCTTGCTTCATATCCAAGTTTGTCTTGAGAAACCAAGGTAAAACAATCACATTAATACCTTAAAACATATTTTTAACCTAGGGTTTGTTCCTTAGGGTTAATGTGTTATCTAGTACTCATTGGAGTCATTGGATATTGGTTAGAACATTGGCAAGGAGACACACATTGGTGACCGAGATTGAACAAAGAAAAACCTAAGGAGAAAAGCTTTTAAGCTTGTGAGAAAACAAGGTAAATTACTTACCTTAAGGTGTTTGTTGTTTAAGGGAATGGATTTAGATGTATGATGAGTTTAGTGTAGAGTTATATTGGGAAGGTTATATAAAACCTAGGAGAAACAATGACTATACTTGTGAACTTGTGACTAAGGAGCAAATGAGAAAAGAGATAGTTTAAGAATATAAAGGTGAAGTACAAGAAGCATTTTATTTCAATGGGAGCCTTGTTGAGTGTATTCGCAGGTTGAAGGCATATATATGTGGAAATTCAGTGGTTAAGATTATTGTCATTTAAGGGCCTAAGTGCCAAGCATTTTAAGTTTAAGCACTATATGATGATGTGGTGAAGTTTTGTGTAAATTGTGTGTTAAGGTGTTGTGGTGAGAATTGAGTGATGTTGGTTGTTTGATGGAGAAAAACCATGTTTGGATATTATATACTAGAGAACCTATGGCAAAATTTAAAGGAGAGCTTAAGTGTTTAAGACATTCTAAGGGAATTTAATGACCAAGGAGGTACTAGGATGTTCTAGAGATTGTCTTGGAAAAAGGGTGAGAATAAGGTGTTCTAAGGACTTATAATGACTTAGGCATTACTAGGAAGGATTTAGAAATCAAGAGAGTGCATTTGAGTATTTAGGACTTAGGTAAAAGTTGGTAAACAACTAGGAAGGAAGTTTAAGTTGTGAAAGAACATTAAGTAAATGCTTAAGAGAGTTTTAGATAGTGAGAGATGCTTGGGAGATGATGTTATAGTGGTGAAGAAACATTTGGCATAGTGGTTACATTAGGTATGAACCACCACCTAGAAACCTAGAGGAAAGCATTACAAGTGTAGCATTATCACAAGGAAAATGCATAATGACTAAGGTGGATTTTGGTGAATGATTAATGAGTTTGAGGAGGTTATAGGTGGATTTAGGTGCCAAGATGGTGTTGGACCTATTAGACATTGTGGAAGAGTTTGGAATTGAAAGAGGCAATTTAAGAGGAAGGTCTGTAGAGGACCGACCCAGGGTCCGACCCAGTTTGGGTCGGTCGGGCCAAGTTAAGCCAGCCGGAATGCCTCTGGACTGGACCGACCCAGGGGGTTTGGGTCGGTCGGCTTAGCTTGGGTCGGTCGGGCAAAGGTTTAAGTAGGAAAATGGGTTCTGTAAGGGACCGACCCAGAGGGTTTGGGTCGGTCGGTCTAGCTCTGGGTCGGTCGGATGGGTTTCAAGAGACGGAAGAGTTTCTGTAATGGACCGACCCAGGGGTAGGGTCGGTCGGTGGGTCGGTCGACCCTTAACACTTAAAAAAAAAAAAGAAATTTTGAATTCTAAGAATGGTAATAGGTAATGAGGTATACCTTTGGTAGGGTGGTAATGATTAGGACCCTAAGAACTTAAGGAATTAAGTTAAGATTAAGTATAAGTTTTATGTTTAAAATTAAGTGGAAGCTAAGTGGCAAAGACTTGAGAGGTATTGAATGGGAATCCCTAGGGACTAAGTGAGTTAAGTAAGGTGCAAATAACTAATGACCTAAAAATGAATGAATGTTTTAGGTTTGTGAATTGGGACCCCGAAGAAGGTTAAACAACAACGATCGACGGTGAACGGTACAGTCTTTCCTGTGACCTGCTTGCTAACGAGGTGTCCCTCGGCTTGTGTGCTATCTGCTTATTTGCTATGACTAAGACAAGATAAAGCATGCAACCGGTCATATTTATTCTCGATGTGAATGTGTTTACTCCACACTAACCCACGAGACTTGAGAATGTTGCTAACTAAGTTTAGTACTCACTGAGTTAAGGTTAAGAACTAAGTATTGGTGATTGTTGGTTTTACCCGTCAAGGTTTAACTAACACTTGGTAATTAAGGCTTTCACTAACCATAACTTGGGGTGGGAGTGAGGAATCCGGAATGGTACCGGCACATGTGTATTGGGGGAGGTCGGTATCTGAATCAGATCCGACTTCCAAATAAGACTTGTCATTAGACTCGTCGCCTAGGGTCAACAAATCGACCCGACCACCCGGGCTACTGTTTGAGGTGGGAGGCACATTAAGGATGGCGTGGGGGGATCAAGCCTACATCCCCAATGAATTAAGAAAGGTAGCTTATCGTCGGATAGTGCACTGCTACCGGCTAGGGTTAACCAAGCCCTACAAAGATAAGCAACCAACTAAGGGCTAACCAATCTAATAGTGGAGCGGTTGGCAAGTATAAGGTTAAGGAGATTGTGGATCTAAGGAGTTAAGAACTAACTCACTTATTAAGGGAACGCCTGAGTCGTTCGTTTGCTTATGAGCAAATTATGTTCATTGTGGTTGTTGGTTTGTTGTGCTTCATATTAAGCTTATTGCGCTATTTATGCTTATCATGTTAATCAACTCCCATGCTATCGACAATTAGACGTCGTAGCCCCGTTAGCTTGGGGGCCATGGGAGGGTCGTACCAGCATTCGTGCTGACCCCCTTTGGGGGCTGTTTTTACACTTGCAGGTAAGCGGCCGATGAAGTCACACCACGAGAGTAGGAGCGGGTAGCCCTAGGTGGGACTTTATTTTGAGTACGGGTAGCGCCTGTGCACCCGTCTGTTAGTAGTGGAACATGAGATATATTATGTGGTTTGAGAATACTTAAAACTCGGATGGTGTATGTATTTTGGATGCACGGTTGTAAATATTTAAATTACGGTAATTCTTGTTGGTTAGACCGTAGCTAGGTCCTGGTGTTACTTTATTCCGCTGCGACGTTAAGTATAGTTTGTTAAGTTGCGATAACCACGATTGGCTTAGGACGGGGTGTTACATTATCTCCAGCGGTCAACTATAATAAAAGAAGTCACTGACTTCTTCTATCCCACCTTGTGAGGCAGACGCTGAGCGCATTGCACAGCAGATTGAAGAAAGTGTGGAAATCAGTTCACTTCTGGAACTGGAAATGTGCTCAAATTATTTTCTCCTCTCCGCTGATAATAGCACATGGAACTGGTGTTTTCTTCTGTTACATAAGTAAATCAAGTTATTGGAAATTAAACATAAACATATAATCTTTGTTCTAAAGCAATAGAAGTTACTGAAACACTTTGAATTATCTTCATGTTGGTGCGCCTCTGTAGCGATAAAATGGGATTGCAACAAATACATATTCTGTGAATCTCTTCATTCCCACCTTGTGTCTACTGGTGAACGATATACATGCTCTACACCGCCTCTCTTTACTCTTGAGAACTAATTGATGAGCATACATATATATGTGCCTCTCTTCCTTCACAACCGTAGCTGACGAGCTGGAAAATATATGTTCTACTCTTATCCTTATCATCTTCTTATATCTGCACCCCTATAACAATAAAGCTGGCAAACTAAGAACATACACGCCTGCTGGAGCCATGGAGCTCTCATTGCAGGAATTTTTGTGTACTTTACTTCTGCTGGGAATGAGTTTCTTCTCACTTCTATGTAAGTGGTTAGCAATAAGGCTTGCGATTGATTATTATTATTGTTGGTGTTAATGATGTTTGCTTAGAATCTACGGGTTTAATTGTCTGTTGAGTGCAGATTAGGTGTTTGTTAAAATGTTTAAACGGGAAGATAGAATGTATAGTTCAACAACTTATTAACCGGAGTTGTTAATGGGTTATATATTGATGTTGAGGGGAAACAATAAATGGGTCGTCGGGTGATCATATTATTGTAGTTTTATGGTTTTATGAATAGTTGAAGAGTATTAATCCACATTTTATAAAATATGTCCTTCACTAATTACACTTACTCAATCGAATCCATCAAGTGGATGTAAGTATCCTATTTTATAATGAAAGATAAACTTTACATTCAATCTCACTATCAAACATCAGGAAAGTACATACAGAACAAACCTCCTACTCATCTTGATCATTGTATATGCTATTTAATTGTCCGTGTATTTGTTGCAATCCCATTTGTTTCTTGATAGCAATAAGTGACAGCTTCTATGCACAATAAGTGACAGCTTTTATGTTATACTATAACCATAGTAGAAAGTTTTCTACTACGGTTATAGTATAACATAAAAGCTGTCACGTATTGTGCATAAAAGCTGTCACTTATTGCTATCATTTGTTAAAGACGCTTAACATGCAAACTCAGGGGGAATCCTACTTAGGGGGAATCTCTCAATCTTTTTAATTGCCAAGGGACCTTCATCTAGTTTTTTTAAAAAGATAGGATGCACCCCACATCAACAGTGTGTGGCTAGTATTCCAGTTGACTGCATGCAATCTATAGACATTCATGTCCAAGTGTTTAAAGATTTCTCAGACCTATCGATGTTCAAAACTGAAAGAAGATGCGAATCCAATCGAAACTGGAGATGGAGAAGTGCCTAGCTTCTCCATCTACATCATCATCCATAAGACATGAAACTCATCAACCGGGCGATTTGGTACCACTTTATCTTCATATAGTCCCCCATGCCACCATATAATTGACTAAGTTTCCTCTTCTCCTCCTCATATAACTATTCTAGAAAACCGTTTTCTTCATTCAAGGTCATGAAGTGGGCTAGTAATTCGTTAATCGCCACCGGACTCTACTTCGTGGCAGCCTCACTTAACTTTTTAGCCAATTTCTTCAACCTCTCTGTTTCTGAGTTCTCATTCATCCTTTCATCTGTATCTGCCTCTATCTCATTTGTACCATGTTTTTCTTCTTCTGTCTCTTTTGTATCAGGAGAAGAATCATCATGATCGTCGGTACTTTGATCTTCAACAGAGGCAGCAACTGTCTCCATCAGCCAAATTCGTCTGGCTTTTTATCTGATTTTCTCTGTGATGTTTCTGAAGATCAATACCACTCGGTCTCTGCTGATATCGGAATTCCACATTATTCGGCTGTGTCATCCCCAAAGTTTTCAATGCTATCCAGTTCTGATTGTTCGATCTACTGAAGCTTCCACATCATATATACTAGTCAGAGGTGACTAAAGGAAAAGGAGAGAAGTAAGGTCGTGAAGGAAAATAAAGTTGGTGGGCCCTTCCGAGTTCAATTTTTTTATTACAGGTTGATGACGATCGAAGGTGCATAGGCGCTAGCAAAAAAATGTAGAGGGATACTAAAATAATAACTACAAGAAATTAAGAAGCTGTAAGTAGAGGTCTCTAATATGGCCAATGGTGGTCATATAGATTTCCAAAACATTAGAGGATTAATTAGAATGCCTAGCTTGACCGGATAACAAATCTGAGAAGAATGTGAAGGAACTTAAAAGTTTGATGTTAGTATTGGTAGAAACATAGATAAATTTCTGGGTGGATGTTAAGGTAAAAGCAATATGGGGAAGGGGACGTCAGGCAAGCTGACCATGCCGTAATGCTATGTCTTTGTAATTAATTAATACTGTAACACCCCCGAATAAACATCCAATAGTACAAAACCAAGCTCCTAGTCATATTACATGATAACTACGCAGCGGATTCTCGATATCATCCGGGTGCTACAGATGCCAACCACCCACGTGGTTGACAGACCACATCACTAATACTAAGTTACGGTCTGCATGACTGGAAACAGCCCTCAATAAAACTCATATACAATACAAGGTACAATTCCAAAAACCGAGTGTCTACAATACAGTTCCTAAATCATAAACCGAAAAGTATAACCCAGGTTTAGTAACAACCCATACACTAACATACTATTCCAAACTCAAAAGTCATGCCCAGATAGGCTACCCCCATGATAGCCATCCCGCCTACGCTCCGTTGTCACCCTGCTCAATACCTGTAAAAATTGGGTTGTAAAGGACTCAGCAAACTACGCTGAGTATGAACGTGTGTAGCCCGCATGTTACCGGGCCACACAACTACTTGGTCGAATATTATTAAAACAATTTACATGCTATAATAAAGCAGTAAAACACACCACAGTACATCATGTATCATACACACTTAAAGGTAGTACACATTGCAACAACAACCAAGCACAACAAGCTGCTAGTATCACAACAACAATCACGTACATAATAAAACATGTGCATAGGTATGTAATACCCATGATCCTCACTATGGGATCGTACGATGGTTGTGTGTTTTCATTTCTTTTCTCTTGTTCCCTTAAAGTGTATTTTCTTTCTCTTTCCTTGCACCAGGTCTGGGGATGTAATTTAGATCACGTGACCATCTCATGTAGGTGCTAATCTTTCCTTGTTTCTTTAAGGGTTATTCATGAATTCTCTTATCACCACCATTTGGGGTACATCTTCTTAATAGCTAATCCTCCATTCCCGGATAGCTCTCTCTCTCTCTGTTGTTTTTAAATGTTACGAGCCACTACCCCGGATACCAAGGGTCCGTCTCCCTATTCTTTTTCAATGTTACAAGCCTCTGCTCCGGATACAAAGGGTCCGTCTCCCTATGCCTTCCAATGTTCTGGTCTCTACCCCGGATACAAAGGGTCCGTCCCCTATTCCTTTCAATGTTACTAGCCTCTGCTCCGGATACAAAGGGTCCGTCTCCCTATGCCTTCCAATGTTCTGGTCTCTACCCCGGATACAAAGGGTCCGTCTCCCTATTCCTTTTCAATGTCACTAGCCCCTGCTCCAGATACAAAGGGTCTGTCTCCCTATTCCTTCTCAATGTTCTGGTCTCTACCCCGAATACAAAGGGTCCGTCTCCCTATTCCTTTTTAATCTTATTGGTCTCTACCCCCGATACAAAGGGTCCGTCTCCCTATTTCTTTTTAGATTATTGGTCTCTACCCCAGATACAAAGGGTCCGCCTCCCGATTCCTTCTCAAGGTATTGGCTTATCATTATCTTTGATAATTCGACACCATAGTGGGTGTCTTTAGAGGTCCTCTATAGTTAAGAGGAGTTTTCCCTTTTGTAGTTCCTTTGGTTTGTTTAAGAAGTTTGTTATGTTTCATCTCAAGGATTCATCAACGAGAAGGGACTACACTACTGTGTGAGCGCAAGCAATATGCACAATAATAGTAAGCAGGTAAGCAAGGAAAATAATCAATCCATTCACATGCCTTACACAAGCTCACACAGACAAACAAGCACGGTAACACAAACATACGTTTTCATGCATTAGTCTTGTGGTCATAAACAAACAAGGCACACATCACACAAGCCGTGTAACACGGCAACATACGAACCACACATGTCCATACCTTATTTAGAAGCAAGCATCGTCTCACACACGGGTTCCCGGTTGGCGTTCGTTACGACCCTAATGTTGATTAAAAATAACGTGTCAGTTCACACGTTGATTAAGTCCATCCTCTAGTTAACGTATTAAGGTATTCTAAGCATTAACAGGTAATAAGCTTATATGAGGTGGACTTGTATTCCCTTAAAATGTATTTCTTCCTTATATCAATAGGTTAGAAATGTGTTTAATCCCTTATCACCAAAATAAATTCTTTAGAATACTCCCGAAGCTCATCTATACAGAAGCCCCAAAGTTTAGAAAACTAAAACACACTTTCGGTGTTTAACCTTAACTAACCCCATATTTAGGGTATCAACCGAGGTTTAAATCTTCCCAAAATGTTTCACCAACTTGGTTAGATGCATTAGTACTGTCTTGGGTTCATCATTAAACCAATTCCACACTTTTAACAACTCCGAACATTGACCAAACAGAGACACAAGTTCTAGCAAACTGAAACATCCCATCTATGCAACTTCCACTAATCCTCTCCTTTTAATGCATTAGACCGCTTCATACTTCCTCCCAAATTGTTTACTCCCTTAGCTAGTTATATTAGCAAGGTCATAAGTTCATTTCCAGACCTATACAACCCTCTTACACTCACTGTATTACAGTTATACAGAAGTAGCAAAATTCTGGAAAAACTGAAAACCAAAATCTGCACATTACCTCTTCCTCTTGCTTTCAGTTCATTAACCAGTTTCCAAATCTTCCCAAAGTGTTTACACCACTAGTTAATCGTATTAGGAAGGATTTTAGCTTAAGAACAATTCAAAACGACACTGATTACACCCCTGGAAGTTCATTATACAGAAACACAATTTTCAGGGAAGAAATTGAGAACACAGTTGTATGTCTCTACTTCAAGTTTTCTTTTGGGTCCTTAATCTGTTTCTAAATCTACCCAACACTCTCACCCAACTAGGTAAGTGTACCAGGTAGGTTTTAACTCAAAACTAATTCAAGATAATACCGTTATCACTTCTAAAAAGTCATTTTACAGAACTGCTATGCTGCAGGAAACTGAAAACCAGTTTCTGTATATCCTCTTAAAGCTTTCCCTTTTTGGTAGTTGATCACTCTCCATTCCACCCAAAGTCTTCTACCCACATAGTCAGGTGTTTAAAGGAAGGTTTTAAACCCAAGAACGACTTAAATTAAAGCTGTTAACAACTTTGTAACTCAGCTATACAGAGAACTAGCCAACTGAAACACTAATCTGTGCACTCTTATTCCTCTCAGTTTCTATAGATTAACTGACTTCTAAATCACTCCCAAGGCGCTTGTAATTTTACTCATAAGTATTAGGGGTGTTTAGGTTCATTACTTACTCAAGACAACACTTACACTCCATCTGTAACTCATTTATACAGAGAACAAGGTTATGAAAAATCTGAAAACGCAGTTTGGGTACCTTCCTTTTTTACATATCTGTTCCTTCACTGTTCTGATTTTCAATGTTTGTTCATAACCCTGTTTTTAACTTATAACAACCCAATACACACCGATGACTCTACTGTGACTCCTTTATATAAAAACCAAGGAATTCAGAAACTGCAAAAAAAAGAAACTGAAACAAAACTGCTAAGTCTTCTCCTGTTTTCCTTCCCACTGATGTGTGTTCTGTCCGTATTGTTGTCTGTCTGTTTGATACACTAACTTTAGGTACATTCCCCAAATTATGTAACCGCTTGATTAGTCGTGTGAGTAAGTTTTTTTTTCCACCTTAACAACCTAAAACCACTGACAATTCTACTGGACTCATTCATACAGAAACTAGAAACTGAAATATCTCCTTCTATTTTTTTTTCTTTGTTTTACAGACTGACTTCCTATTCACCCCCAACTCATTGTAGCTACTTAGTTAACATCTCCGTATGGTTTTAACTTCAGACAGACCCAAAGCAATAGTGTATGCACCTCTGAAACTTCTTACACAGACTCTGTGACACTGAAACATAAAACTGAAACATGACCTGGTATCTTCTCCTTGCTTTCCTTCTGTTTGTCCACGAGTTTGTCTCTCACATTTCTTTTTATACACTTACTCACTTGATTAGGTTATCTAGCTATGTTTTAACCCAAGAACTATCTAGACAATCCCACTACACCCACTGATGCAGTTGATATACTGAAACAGAAGTTCAGAAATTGAAAACTGAAACTGATAACTTGATGCATGATTGTCTTCTGTTTATTTCTGCTCTTTAAACAGGTTTCAGTTTTCCCTTAGTTGTTTCCCCTTGGCTAAGTGGTTTTTCCACGATTCTAAGTTCAAGAACAGACCCAAGACTTGGTTATTAAAAATTACAGAAACAACCTAGTACTATCTGGAAGGAAACTGAAAACTGAAACAAGTAACTAATACCTTCTCTCTTATTTCCTTCCTGTTGGTTCACGAGTTTACATTTCTAGTTCTCCTTAGATGGTCTAGTTACTTAGCTTAGTATTAATTCAGGGTTTCCACTCTAATACAAATCTGTTACAGCTACTTAAAGGTTGTAATACTGAAGTTAAGAAATCTGGACAGAACTGAGACTTCAAGCTGATAGCTATTTTCTGTTATGGTTTGTTTTTTTTTTTAGAAACACTCCTACGTAGTGCAGAATTTGGGATGTGCCTATGCAAGGTTTCAAATACATCCTTGATACCACACTAACCTTATATTGCTTCTGAGGAGATAGAATACGGAAACACAAAGTCTTAGAAACTGCAGAAACTATACTGTTGCAGGAAAACAGAAATTACAAAACTGATATATCTTGTTCTTTTTTCTTTTTCTTTGTCCATGAGTTTGACCGTCAATCCTCCCCCAACCTTCTTACTCGGTTACTTAAGTGTTTACTCTTGGTTTTAACATCCAAGCTAGGCTTAAGGCAGATCTGTTAAAGCTACTGAGATTGTAACCGAAACAGGGGGTATAAACTGCTGCATTTGTGTTCTGTTCTTTCAAGCTACTAGCTGTTTATTATTATTTTTTCTTTCCTTCTTCAAACACTCTCACGAGTCTACTGGGTTCTTAAGGGGTTTTATCTTTGCCTCAGGGTCATTACTAACCTAACACCACATCCATACCCTATCTAGCCATTTAGTAGATAGACACGATGTTACAGAATTTGTAACACTGAAACTGATGCAATACTTTCCTATGACTTTCTTTTCTTTCTTACCTTGGTTGGAAGCTAGTTTCTCCTTGGGTTTCCTGGGCGCACAAGTTGAAATCTTAGAAGCTTCACTTGATCATGCATAGAAAGAAGGAAGGGAGTGAGATGGGTGATGAGAAAACAGAAGGGAAACCAGAATAAAACCCGTCTAAATATCTTACCTTGGCTGGTTTCCAATCAGACCTGGACTAGATTTTAGTTTTGGAGTTTCGGTGTAGTCTTGTGAAGGTTCTTCCCAAGGTGTTCACGCATGCACACAGAGAGATGAAAAAAAAACAAAGGGAATTCAAACACCAGGGCTTTTCGAGCAGGGATTCAATGAAGAGAAAGAGAAGAACAGACTACGGATTGGATTACACTACTTGCACTTACCTACAGAAATGTTTGTACCAGCTGGTTGCATGCCTGGTTCTTGCGTGGAAACAGGAAGAGAATTAAGGGGAGTGGTGCTTGGGGTCTCAGGCGCCAATTAACAGAAGAAGTTTGAGGCTCATCGTGACTGAAGTAGCAAGACAGAAGGCAAGGAGAAGGAAACAGAAGATAATGAGAGAAAGCGACAGGGGCTAGTGCTCTCGGTTTGCAAGGAAATTGTGTGGAATTTGAGGAAGACCACTGCGTGAGAGACTGCATCTGCCCCTGACTGGATGCCCATGCTGTTTGGGTACTTTCTCTGAAAACAAGGTCGCCCTCAGAACAGAACTAAAGGAAGTCGTGGGTCTGCGGTTTCTTTTTTTTTATTGTACTTACAGTGGTAGTCGAACTATTAGTATGATTAGGTTGGTTTTGGTTATTGAATTCGGGCATAGCTCAACCGGTTAAGACGTTTATGAGGGGTACGAGAGGTACTGGGTTCAAGTCCCGGCATGAGTACATTTTGTTCCTTTTGTATAAATCAATTTATATGCATATTTTGTACAAGTATACATATATATACGCGACTATTTTATTCTTGTCACGTTATTAATTATATATATGTGACTGTTTAATTTTGTCACGCTGTTACTTATATCTAATAGATATACAACTATTTTATTTTGCCCCGTTGTTACTTATATATAGCGTTGTAATATTGTAACGTTATGTATATGCATATTCATCGTATATATACGTACGCGTGTGCGACCGTATTAATATGTTACGTTGTTATGTTCATACGATTTATTGGGCGCACTAGGGGTATTTATTTTTCTTTGTACCGATATGTACATGCGGTATAAGTATCCGTTTGGATCCATATTTTAAATACCATAATGTTTCATGGTAATTATTGCACCTAGTTTAATTTAAACTTCACTAATTTAAAGTGGTAATTTACTCGGGGTATTTCAGTCTACCCCCCTTAAAGGAACTTCGTCCCGAAGTTGTTACTTCCTTAACCGATATTCTATTTCTTGTTAATTCTTGGAATCAAGTCCCGCATTCATTCACGATAACCAAAGGATCAAGTCTCATATATTAAAATTCTCAGCGTTTATACGCACTGTGCCACCTTAGTGGCTTCTCCCAAGTTTTCATAGAGGCACACAACATTCATTCATAACCGAGCGTACATACACACACATAACAATCTCATACACACAATCTCATACACACAACCTCATACACACAACCAACGTGTGGCTGTAGGAACACACACAGTGCAAAGGTTAAGTCCTGAATATGTTCTCTCTAACCAAGGGATCATGTCCCGCAAGTTCCAAGTTCTATCTCACCAGTGCTTATAAGCACTACGCCACATCTGTGGCTTCACCAAGTTCTCGATAATATTTCAATGTACCAGTAGTACTCATATACTGTACTCATAAGTAATCAGATGACTAAGTCATTCATTCATGACTACCATGCATTCAAACCAATCCACAAACGGGTAATAACCCAGTACACACACATAGCATCCAAAACAACACCACAAAACGAGCAATTACCCAGTAGAAACGCAACGCGCCTACCCCCCTTAAAAATGGATTACGCCCACGTAATCCCTATTATACCCTCCTAGAGCCTTGGTTCAAGATGTTTAATTCTCATTGAGCATTCCAGTTCCTATGCAATGTAACTCACAATATATTCTCATCAAAGGTCTTGACCATGTTAAGGGTTTAGTTTCTGTATTAAAAGACTCTTATCGGTATCCGTACCGATCTAGAAATGGATCCGGGTTTAGGCTCTCTAGGTTTAAGGTACTGGTCGATAGATCACTTGTTATTCCACAGGATAATGGGGGATGCGGTCCACCAGCTTCTGCTGTGCTACTCTGGTTACCTTCGGGTTTTGTTTCCCCTTTCTGTACTCAGGAGGCCTTCTAGGCTTATATTGATATATTCTCTGTAGTAACGATTTAGTTCATATTTTTTTCTCAGTGTTATAATCATGTCATTGTTATAACAACATGTTTACTTTATATAGCCGATCGTAATTGTACGTCGACGGTTAGTTTACATATTGCATTTGATTGCGATTGTATATATTTACGTGGTAACTTTTGGGTTAATAGTAACATCACACCATTTCAAATCCTCACATATCTGTATACTCATGTGTTTATCCCCGAATTTTCGAATTATGTATCAATGGATTTTTACAAGCTCGTATTATCCTCGTCAACCTCGTTTTCTTGGTAATTTCTTAATCTTGACCTTTAATATTTCCACCGATCTGTAGTTCATGTGTCCACTGGTAGGAGGTTCCGAGGATCATCCAGCACCGACGTGATCAGCGTAAATGTTGGGCTACCCCTTCCCCCCAATTTGTGCGCAGTGTCGCTTGACCTGGCCAGGGTCAAGTTCAACCTTGCACGTCCGATTTAAACAATCAGTTTATTAGTCAAACTTGAGTTCTTATCACATTTGTTTCTAGTCACCTGGCAACCAATTTATGGACTAATGCCCAAGTCTTTAGATTAACTGTTTCAAGTTCTCCTTCTGTATACACCTCTAGGTGTGTGCATAAATACATACTCATGTGTCATAAGGTTCGAGGTCGTATTTATATTATAATGATCCCTTGATTTATATACATCTTCATATGGGTGTTCCCTCCAATCTATATTTTCTTGAATTATAAGTTCTTCTCACTCCAATCCTCGTACCATTTAGGTATGTATATGTGTTCATTTGCTACATGGTCTCAATATTTATTTTCGATCGTTGAGTTGTATTGTTAACTCCTTAATTTGTCTTCCAACCTGTCCCACGGTACCCATCTATTTAGTTGAGTGGTCTAGTCATATTTCAACTCAAAAACAACCTACTACCCTCTGTCTGTTCCATGGAATCCTTTAATACCGAGACTGAAAACAAGTGTAACCTGAAACATGCAACTGAAGTTGACGTATAGTTTATGTTATTGACTCCTTCTGTTCCTTTAATTTGATTTCTGTTTTCCCCGAGTTACCCTCTCATTCAGTTAAGTGTTTCTCCTCGATTTCACTTAAAAGCCAGACCTAAAAATGGCCTGCACTTCTAAATCCCTATGCACCAATCTGTAAAACTGAAGGGAAAACAGAAAACAGAAGGTATGGGTTGTTGAATTCCCTTCTGTTCTTTTAAGTAGTTAACTGTGTGCTAGTAAGTTTTGTTTTTAATTAGAGCAACCTAATCATACCGACAACTCTACTGCAAATTCATTACACAGCAACAGAAACCTGGAAAAACTGAAATCGAAACATCAAACTGAAATTCTCGATTCTATTTCTTCTCTGTTCTTTAATCTAATTTCAGGTATCCCTCAAGTGGTTCAGTCACCTGGTTAAGTGCTTCAATACCATTTTTTTAACCCCAGAACAAACCCCAACATCAAGCTGTTATCTCATACAGAAACCCGTTTATACTAAAGCCAAGAGATTCAGAAACTGTAGGTATTAAAATCTGGAACTGTATTTTTCTCCCCTCTTTTACTGCACTAGCTAGTTTCCTTTCTTTTGGATTCACATATCTGTTTCTTACGTTACCCTTGCAGGTATTTAAGCAAACTAGGAGGGAACACATGGATGAAGAAACTATGCTTGGAAGTCGAAAATCAGAAATGAAGGCATTAAACCAACAGGTCATGTGGCCTCACCTTGGGTTGATATTCGGGTGCATTTGTAACTGGGTGTTGCTCTAGAAGATCTACACTTGCTGGAACAGCAGCATATCATTTTCAGGCAGAACAACAGAAGGGGGAAAAAGTGAGTAGGATGATGTCTTTCACAGCACAAAGTAGAAAAGAAGTGAGGTAAGGGAGTGTGACAGTTTGTAGTTTCACCTTGGATCTGATTTCAAGACAGTTTTGCTGTCTGGCTTGCGATGTTCCAGGGTTTGTAGAAAAACTGAAACAAGTAACTAATACCTTCTCTCTTATTTCCTTCCTGTTGGTTCATGAGTTTACATTTCTAGTTCTCCTTAGATGGTCTAGTTACTTAGCTTAGTATTAATTCAGGGTTTCCACTCTAATACAAATCTGTTACAGCTACTTAAAGGTTGTAATACTGAAGTTAAGAAATCTGGACAGAACTGAGACTTCAAGCTGATAGCTATTTTCTGTTATGGTTTTTTTTTCTTTTAGAAACACTCCTACGTAGTGCAGAATTTGGGATGTGCCTATGCAAGGTTTCAGATACATCCTTGATACCACACTAACCTTATATTGCTTCTGAGGAGATAAAATACGGAAACACAAAGTCTCAGAAACTGCAGAAACTATACTGTTGCAGGAAAACAGAAATTACAAAACTGATATATCTTGTTCTTTTTTCTTTTTCTTTGTCCATGAGTTTGACCGTCAATCCTCCCCCAACCTTCTTAATCGGTTACTTAAGTGTTTACTCTAGGTTTTAACATCCAAGCTAGGCTTAAGGCAGATCTGTTAAAGCTACTGAGATTGTAACCGAAACAGGGGGTATAAACTGCTGCATTTGTGTTCTGTTCTTTCAAGCTACTAGCTGTTTATTATTATTTTTTCTTTCCTTCTTCAAACACTCTCACGAGTCTACTGGGTTCTTAAGGGGTTTTATCTTTGCCTCAGGGTCATTACTAACCTAACACCACATCCATACCCTATCTAGCCATTTAGTAGACAGACACGATGTTACAGAATTTGTAACACTGAAACTGATGCAATACTTTCCTATGACTTTCTTTTCTTTCTTACCTTGGTTGGAAGCTAGTTTCTCCTTGGGTTTCCTGGGTGCACAAGTTGGAATCTTAGAAGCTTCACTTGATCATGCATAGACAGAAGGAAGGGAGTGAGATGGGTGATGAGAAAACAGATGGGAAACCAGAATAAAAACCCGTCTAAATATCTTACCTTGGCTGGTTTCCAATCAGACCTGGACTAGATTTTAGTTTTGGAGTTTCGGTGTAGTCTTGTGAAGGTTCTTCCCAAGGTGTTCGCGCATGCACACAGAGAGATGAAAAAAAAACAAAGGGAATTCAAACACCAGGGCTTTTCGAGCAGGGATTCAATGAAGAGAAAGAGAAGAACAGACTACGGATTGGATTACACTACTTGCACTTACCTACAGAAATGTTTGTACCAGCTGGTTACATGCCTGGTTCTTGCGTGGAAATAGTAAGAGAATTAAGGGGGGTGGTGCTTGGGGTCTCAGGCGCCAATTAACAGAAGAAGTTTGAGGCTCATCGTGACTGAAGTAGCAAGACAGAAGGCATGGAGAAGGAAACAGAATATAATGAGAGAAAGCGACAGGGGCTAGTGCTCTCGGTTTGCAAGGAAATTGTGTGGAATTTGAGGAAGATTACTGCGTGAGAGACTGCATCTGCCCCTGACTGGATGCCCATGCTGTTTGGGTACTTTCTCTGAAAACAAGGTCGCCATCAGAACAGAACTAGAGGAAGCCGTGGGTCTGGGGTTTCTGTTTTGTTTTTGTAGTTACAGTGGTAGTCGAACTATTAGTATGATTAGGTTGGTTTTGGTTATTGAATTCGAGCATAGCTCAACCGGTTAAGACGTTTATGAGGGGTACGAGAGGTACCGGGTTCAAGTCCCGGCATAAGCACATTTTGTTCCTTTTGTATAAATCAATTTATATGCATATTTTGTACAAGTATACATATATATACGCGACTATTTTATTCTTGTCACATTATTAATTATATATATGTGACTGTTTAATTTTGTCACGCTGTTACTTATATCTATATAGATATACAACTATTTTGTTTTGCCCCGTTGTTACTATATATATAGCGTTGTAATATTGTAACGTTATGTATGCATATTCATATACGTATATAACGTACGCGTGTGCGACCGTATTAATATGTTACGTTGTTATGTTCATACGATTTATTGGGCGCACTAGGGGTATTTATTTTTCTTTGTACCGATATGTACATGCGGTATAAGTATCCGTTTGGATCCATATTTTAAATACCATAATGTTTCATGGTAATTATTGCACCTAGTTTAATTTAAACTTCACTAATTTAAAGTGGTAATTTACTCGGGGTATTTCAAATACACCCTATAGTCATCTAATACTTACACCCTAGGTTATACTATAATATAATATAACATTAATTAATACACCCTATAATCATCTAACCAAATTAATTTCGCCATATATAACTACGTGGCTATATTTGTATGCATGCCGAAACGCATTATATTTGACGCCTAATAAACACATTAATATATTCCCAAGTCCATTAATTGTACAACCAGCAAGTAAAAATCAGCACATAGTACAACAATAGATGCGCGACAGTTTGGTTTGCATGCAAAATTATTCCCAAACACACGTACACTTTATTTCACGCCTTTAATCCCAATCAAAGAGAGTATATATGTTCCTGATTAACAAGTTTGGTTTGCAAAACTACCACATATATAGCAGAATAGAGGCGATAAAAATCAGCACATAGGTTAAAAATAAATGCGCGCGACATAGTTTGGTTTGCATGCAAAATTATTCCCAAACAGTACACACACTTTATTTCATGCCTTTTAATCCCAAACAAACAGAGCATGTATGTTCCTGATTAACAAGTTTGGTTTGCAAAATTACCTCATCAGCAGAAGAATAGAGCCGATAGATCTAGCGCGCATGTATGTTGTTCCTTTCGCTAGTTGGGATTGTAAAATATTTCTAGGTAGAGTGAATCCAGAGGCGTCGTGCGTGCGACAGGGCATGTATGTTCCTGTTCGTGCGATTTTGCAAAAATTAATTACCGATCGAAAGAGTATATGAAAAATAAGGATAGACATATATATATATGTATACTGTTGAAATACCCCAAACCTAATTAGGGTGATTAAATTACTCTAATATGATATTTGAGGGCCTATTAGTGCCTAAAGAATTTGGTAAAGAAAATAAATCCAAAAGAAAAGAGAAAAACTTAAAAAGTGAGAAACGCTAAATTGAGCGTTAAGTGACCCTAGGAGGAATATAACCTTGAGAAGAGCATTGGATGGATTTAAAAGGCTTAATAATTCCTAAATAATATATGGGAGCAATTCCTGAAGAAAACGGATCCAAATAATGTATTAAAACGCTAATAAAGCTTTAGCGCACGTTTTTCAAGAAAACCCGAAAACGTGACTTTAAGTGGTCAAACGAACCCGTAAAATTATAGTTCATTAAATAACTATAAATAAACATTAATGGAAGCTTAATAACCATTAAAATTAAAGAAACGAGAAAATTCCGGAAAACGGGCCCGGTTAGTGAATAGTGCTAAAACCGGGTAAATAAACGGTGTTTTATGTAAAAGACAAAAAAACGCTCCAGCTGGTACATACATGTGGGGCCGGTTTTTAAATAATAAACATCCCCCTCACACACACTAATAAGCTAGAAAGAAAAGAAAGAAAAAAAAGGAAAAGCAAAAAAAAGTACAAAACTACCTTTTTCCCTCTCTCTCCTCCATTTCTCCCTTTTCCCCTTCTCTTTCCTCTCTTTCTTTCTTCCTTGCTGATTTCTCCTCTCTCCCTCTGGTTGCTGTCATTCTTGAACTCACCACCCACATCCATGGCTTCTCCACCTTCTCTCCCATGCTCAAGCCACATAAATGCACCAAATAAAAAACAAAACACATATTTGTGTTCCTCTCATCAAGCTTCACACTTCTCTCTTTCCAAAATTCGAAAAGGATGAGTTTCATTTTCATGGGTGTTGGCCATTTGAAGAGAAAAGCACACCATTTTGAAGCTTGAAGCTTCCTCTTTCATCCAAGGTAAAAATATCCAAAGAAAATTGTGTTGTTCTTCACCCTCTTTTGTTGGCCGATTTTGGCATATTTTAATGCCTTGCTTCTCCTTGTTTTGAGCTATTCTCCAAGCCTAAAATGGTGGTTGGAACTCCCACCTTTGATTCATGGGTGAAAACTCCTCCTAAGCCTCCAAAGGTAAAAACCCTAACTTTGAGCTTTAAGCCCTCCATTGAATTTGAGTGATTCTAAGGGTTTAGAATTTTAATTGAAATTGTTTTGTGTTCCTTGGGTGTTGGGATGGAGTTTGGCAACTCCATTCCCACTTGACCGAATTTGGGAAGAGGAGGAGCAAGATGAGAATTAAAAGAGAACTTGTGAAATTAAGGTAAGAAATCTATCTTAAGGCTTGTTTTAAATTGCTTTAGGATTTCAGATGGGTAATTAAATTAATGAACCCAAATTATGAGTTGGAATCTATGTGGGAGAGTGTGTATAGTTGATTTTAGAGATAATTGTGAACTTGAGTTGATTTAAGGGCCTAAGTGCCAATGCATTTGAATTTGGAGCTATATTGTTGTTTGGATAATTTTGAGGATATATTATGTGCTGGTAGGACCCTTATGGGTGTGGCTAGATTAGGAATTTAAATTGATGTGAATTGATGGATTGGGATGTGTTAGGTTTATGGGGAGGTTATGGCAAAATTTTGGTAGAAACAATGTGTTCTAGGTGTTGTAATGAGTAAGAACAACCTAGGGTATGAACTAGGTATTGGAAGGGACTTATTTGGATTAGTTAATCACTCTTGAGTGGATATAAGGGTAGGAAAAAGAAGAGGCAAAAATCTGTAGCAAAGGGGCAAGGAAATGCTTTGGAAAAGCTAGAAAAGGAATTAGTGTGCAAGACTTAGGAAATGAGAGTGGACTTGGGTTTTAGAATGGTGTATGTCTAGGAATGAATTGGTATGGTCATTGAGTGATATGGTAAGTTTGGTAGGAGGTAAGAACTATCAAAAAGGAAATAGAAATGCACAAGTGTGCAAAATGCAAGAATGTGAAAATTAAGTTTGTTGAATTTGAGCAAGAATTGGGTGGTGGATTAAACCAAAGATTTGGAGTGGTTTAAGGAGTGTTTTGAGGTGTTTAATTATGTAGGAAACTTGTGGAAAGTTTATGGAATGATTAGAGGTGGATTAAGGGTTGATTTGGGGTTGAAAACTGACCTTAATAGCAGTTTTTAGCAGGGTCCGGGACTTAGGATATGTACCAAGTCCCGGACCGCATCAAAAAACATGCCGAGAGTGAGAATTTCCATTGGTCCGGGACCTAGGTCCAGGACCAAGTCCCGGACCACAACTAAAAATAGGCCGAGAGTGCATCAGAACATTGGTCCGGGACCTTGGGTCCGGACCAAGTCCCGGACCACCCCAGAATCTTACAGAAAGTGTTTTAAAGGGTTTAAATGATGGGGGTTTGAATGGTATTGGTTTTAGATGATGTTTAGGAGTTGTTTGGTGACTTGTAAAGGTCCTAAGAAGTATAAACAAGTGTTGGAAGTGAGTGAGTAAGTTAAGGAATTAAGTACACTAAGTTAAACCGAGATAACGGGATAACGGGGTAAGTACGGGAGTAGCATTTATGTACGTACCGTAACACCTTAATGTTAATTGAACCATTTGACATGTAAATAGTGGTTCAAGAATAAGAGTTGAGGAACAAGTGTGAGCCAAGGAACGTGAGAACACCCGGTAAAGTTAACCCCGGTGGAAGGTATGATTTCCTCATGCTCTGTATCCTAACTTGGTTACCCCGATTTGTGTGCTTGTTTGATTGTGTGATCACCTAACAAGATAAATGCATGAATCGGATTGTGTGCACTTAATGGTGCTTGTATTGTATTGTTGTTTGTTGGATTGAATTTAAACTAAGTTTGTATAATTCATGAAATTGATGAATGGTGAATGAGTTGCTTGCATGTGATTGTGTACTGTAGTGCGACTCATAGTTGAGTCTTGTTTGATTAGTGACTCGAAGAACGAGTCATGTTGTGAAATAATGAAAATGAGGTAACACACAAAAACCATTGATTAATGGACAGCGATAAAACAAACTTAGGAATTTACTCGAAATGAGAACAAGCGACACACGAGACTAGAGAACGTCCTTAATATGAATAGATGACCTCCTATGCAAGGAGGTGACTCAATAGAAAATGAACGTAGTTCCTAAGTAATGGAAGTGTAGGGGCGACCCTTAAATCGGTGAATACAACAAATGGGAAAACCTCCTAGGTTGTGAGATAGCATCGAGAGAGAGATGCGGCTGACCGATATCTATATATGTATTTATATATGAGTACCTATTGTTACTAACCCGAGAGTTGGGTTAGGGGGATTGTGAGTCACGCGTGCAAGGATAAGGAAACAACAGAGCGTTTGTTTCCAAGTCCATGGTCGAACTCCCTTGTTACCGGGCTGTGTGCCACATAGTGGTGCCCTACGGGGCCGTGTGCCATATAGTGGTGCCCGACTGGAGTGAGACTGGTAGAGCTTATCCATCTAAAGTGATAAGCTGGGAATTGTTGGGTTATAAGAGAATTAACCCGGATGAGTAACTAACCAAGTGGTTGAGGCGAGAACTTGAGGAGTGTATCTCAAGACCTCGGTTGACTTGTGAATTAACCCTCGTTGTATGAATTGCACCTTGTGTATGAGTTTGCCGCTGTATGTAAGAGAACTTGAGTAAGAGTACCCAAGAGTGAGTAAAGCAAGGAGTAATTGAGTAAGGCATAGTGAGGTAGAAACCCTCAAGGCCTAAGATTTAACAACACTAACTAACTTATTGTGTTAGTGTATTTGTATTCCTTGGTTGAATATTGAGTGTTGTGTGAATGTACATATATAATGCATGTTGTATGCATGATGTTTGAACTAAAATGAACCACATGCTCTCGACCAAATAATTGGCGTACCCTCGCTAGTACGCGGGCTATGCGGAAGTCATATGCAGCAATTTTGCTGAGCCCCTAGGGGCATCGTTTTTATTTTCCAGGTACAACGAAGCCGTCAACCGTTCGAGAGTAGGACGGGGTTGTTTTGATATGGGTAGCTGGTTAAGAAATTGTATTTGTGTATTGTGGATTTTTAAGACCGAAAGGTCATGGATAGACTTGGGAATTGTAGATACTCGGTATAGTATTGGATGGATATTGTATTTGTATATTAAGAAATTGAAGTTGTAATTGTTTTGAGAATCGATCAAGGAATGGTTTGTATAGTTTGGTTTGTAGTACTCGGTATATAAGACCCATCAGACCGATATTGTAAATGTGGTTGTATTTGATTTGTTGTGTTGTGTTGGCCTTGTTAGTCACGTGGGTGACTAACGACATTGTAATACCCGCCGTTGGTAGTTTGATTCCGCTGCTTGAGTGTTGGTAAATGAGACGGGTTAGGAGTTAATGGTTGGATTAGCGGCAGGGGTGTTACAAAAAGTGGTATCAGAGCGTAGTATCGCTCTGATGGTCTGAATACAGTTTAGGAAAATACCGAGTTAGGACTTAGAGACCTAGGGCTAAGGGTTGAGTGTTAGCGTGAGAGGTACGCTAGATAGGAACTTCCGGTGTGATCTGGATACCTACATAACCAATCCCGCCCTCCGCAACCCCGTTATAAGTTGGGGAAAAGAATGCCAGAGAGATGGAAAGACCTCTCATACTCGGGTTAACCCGATCTGGTAGTTGTAAAATAAATCTTATAAGAGGAAGAACCGGTCATACGGTAGAAACCAAGAACTGGAAATCCTGAAGACGGTTCCCGTTTGAACGACAATAACCGTACATAACGCAGAAGATTGAAGATCCTAACTAAAGGATAATGAAATTTGCGGCACCATGGGGCGACGTGCTTCGCAGTCGCGAGAACCATGCATACCCAACAAGAAGGGAAGTATAACTACGCAATGAAGTGAAATAGCAGAGTAACAAAACTCGAGACAAAGGAGCCTGCTGACTGCAATGCGTGATGATACTAACGACGGTACAGAAAGCGACTAAGGAATTAGTCGAGGTTGATAAACTCCAAACCTACAACGCCAAAGGGGGGTAATACCCAAATAACATAGTTCGACAACTATGAAAGTAATTATTAAGCTTACACTAACAGGACTACCACATGGTTCCTAAGGATCCGCTAAACCTCGGTAACCACCGCCAAATGTGGGAACGAGCTATGGAGCAAGGTACATGGAGTACCACAAGGATCGGGAAGCACCCGAATTATCGACAACCTTGTCAAGAACACTGAGAGACTACTCAGGAGATTGATCACTAAGATCAAAGGATCAAAGGAAGATCCAATAAAATCACCAAAATTGGATGAACACAACACCGTAACCGGTATTTGTTAACCTGAAAACCGACGTACCCGCGCACTTGCCAAGGCAAGTGCAGCAACAACAAGACAATTGGAAGACCTTTGGATGGCTAACAAGTACTTACTAAAGTACCACCAGGGAGATGGAAACAAATATAGGATCACTAATCCTATGGACTTGAAGAATCAACCTTGGAAAGGCCTAACGGCCCGACCATTACATTAACAAACATACCAGTCAGCAGGAAGCTGTACTTGGTTAAAGACCCCAAGCATGGCAACGCCATGAAGATTTTCTTTTTAACTCAAGATTTATATTTCAAAACCCAGAATTTTTCTTTCAAAACCACAACTTTTCTTTTTAAACCTCAGATTTTAAAACCGAACCAAAGAATCACGGTGAGTATCATAGAGTGATACAAGAGGAGTCGACAAAAGAATACTTCACCTAGGCGTGTGACGAGCATTACGAGTGTACCCAAATACGGGATGTGGGACAACCGCACTCCGAAGGAGCTTGCGGGCCTGACAGACCCTTTTGTGAGTTAGTCAGGTAGGTGGTAACGTACCAGTAAGGTGCCCCACGTACGTATACATGTAGTGTACGAAACACGGGAAGTAGTCAGCTCCGTTCTACGGGCCATAAGTGAATTCAAACCGGAACAGTTGGACACCTTGAATAATCAAAGGAACTTAGATAAGCTTACAAGCTAAAGGAGTTAAGAACTTACTCCAGAAGGACGATTAAGAGTTAGGAGGTGCGAGAAGCACTAGTAATTGACTAAAGACATTGGAGATGTCTCAAGGATATTGAAACAAAAGCGTGAAATAGACGGAATGAATACCGGTCTAAGCACAGTGAGGCAAATGCCTAGCGGGAACACCTCAATGTTCAATGAACGGGATGGGGTTCCCAGAACAACCACCATAAATACCCAGAGTGATCATCTAAGGTACCGGAGTATACCGATCATCACCGAAGGAAATACCAAACCGATTAAAACCTTAAGGGAAGCACACATGGCCTACCCTAAGAACGGGAGACGTTATAACCCTAAATGGGACAATTTGGAATCCAGAACCGCAATGTGGAGTAAATTAAACATTCTCATAAATGTTAGCCAAAGGTAATGGCATAACTGAGCAACACCCAGGAGCGATCCTTGAAGGGTGCATAACAATGTCGTGATAAAGACACAAGAATTACAACGAACACTCGGTTAGAACACCGAAGGGATCCCACTTACCAGGGGATACCCTAAATGTGTAAATGATACCGATCAATACCAAGATACTTAAAGGGCATCCAACGGACGAAAGCGTGATGCAATGATCCTTATCATGGAGCCCAGTGTGACATCCAAACCAATTTACGGTTATGGAGAAGCAATGCTTGTAAACAGCCTAAGATGAGCAGAGCTCTAGGCAACGAAGCTAGTATGCCGAGTAACTGTTATAATACATAATTCAGTGGTTGTAAAACCATTGCGAACTGTATGGAGAGTTGTCAAGAATGGCACCAGTAAAGGGGTTTAATAACCAACAAGCAAAAATACCCCTCGTTATTGTGATACCGCAAAAGCGGAGAACATACGGATCCCAAAGAAGAGGATACCATCAATAAATGTCTGAAAATATATCTCTTTCCGAACTACTAATGTAATGAAGCTTGAGCATACAGTTATCGTCAAGCAATGTGTAAGATAAGCTTTGATAGCAATTATTGAAACCCAAGGAGTAATCGGTTAAGAAGAAATAGCACATTTGGAGATGTGAAGGGGAAAATCAATGACGCTCAAGGAGCACAGAGGAATAAAAGGATACCATATTCGGTAATCAACACAATAAATGGTGAACCATTGTATAAAGGGTAGAGGTACATGAGCAGAAGCTAAGGTAATAGCGGATGCCATGGAAACCAATGTCGTAAATAAATAGGAACATGGTGCGCAGCAAGCGACCAATACATGTGGATAAATCATACAATGAGATGGAGTGATGAATAAAGGTGATACAAGACCGAGAAGAAAACAAGGAAACATTATTCATTCCTTTGCAATCTCATAAGAGATTATGCCCAGGGGTTTACGCCTTTGCCTGTAGGACTGAGTGTTTTGGTATTGCACTTGTGCAGAGTAATGATCGAGTGGGATAGCTAGGAAGTGGGAGAGATGACAATTGTGGTAAAAGGTAGAGGGAAACGTACGAAGTCATAAGGACCGAAGCATAGAAAATGCAAGGTCATAATTTAGAAGCTACTGACAATAGAGGAAGCACTACAACTAAGTAGCGGCTAAACCTCAATCGACAATATATCGGGAGAACCAAGTGAATAAGCACTCAAGTACACAATAGTATGTACATGGATCCTAGAGAGCTGGATAGAAAACCTATAACTCATTGAGTTCGCGCACGGTAAACGAATACCACACATGATTGATGAACCTTATTCCCAAGATAAAAAGGGATAAAAGGGTGACGTATAACACATTAAGGATAACGAGAAGGGCAAATAACCCTAAGTTATCAGGGTCACACAGCAGAAGCTAGTGGGCCCAAATTCTAAGGTTTAATACACCTAGGGAATGAATGGATAATTATCAATGCCTTGAAGCCTTTAAGGCTAGAACCGAACCCGGTTAAAGAGTTAAACAAACTCCTATGGAAATTCTTGGTGCAGGGACTAAACTAATAAATTGGTTAAGACCCTTTGACCAGAATACATTGTGTAATAGACCACTTGGAAATTGAATTACTCCATGACGGCTAAACGCCTTAGACCTATGTCCAATGTTGACATATGGTAGATTACGTGGGCGTAATCCCTTTTTAAGGGGGGTAGAGCGAAAATCACGAAGTGTATGTTTCACGTGGTAAGGGCGTAAACTACTACGCGCATAGCGCAAAAGAAATTGTTTAGATGATGGGTACTTATGTTACATAAACATTTGTACTCACTCATTGGGGAAATTATGATTATTTGTGAGATTTGAAGTGGAAATGAGTAGAGAAACTCCAGGGAAATGAGAACCCCGATGGTATATGTCTATTTGAGATTAGACATAGTATTTTATTTGGGATTAGTGTAACACCCCTCTCCTTAATCACGTAATAATCTCTCACGTAGCAATAAATAAAACGTCTTTCAGCGGAAGAATTAATAACAATAACAATACTCACTCGGGTGTCACCGGCCATTACTCGCCCATGCGAGCAACGAAGCCAAACTACATCCAACTTCCAACATAAACAAACTGCTAACCGCTGTGATAACGAGAATATTCCTATACATCATACTAAGTCCATAAACCATAAATGTCAACAAGTGAGCGTCTACCCAATCCCAAATATACATAATTGTACCAAAATACAACTCCATGTGCGGTAATCAAAATAGACTCTAATTACCATGTTCCCGCACTTCGGCTTCGACAATAATCAACAACCTGCATAATGGTGTAGTATCAGCGATAGACGCTGAGTATGCCGGGCCTGGACCCTAATGGTCACTTAGCCATTTTAACCATCTTAATATTAGATTGGTTTCATGCTTTACCATTTTACAGTTATAATCAATACTGTAATATACATGTATAATATACATAATCATCCATCCAAATATTCATAAACACTTAACCATCCATCCAATCCAAACATTCATTTAATATCACAAACCACAATTGTATATCGAACGTATCGAAATAACCACAGTATAATGTACAATGTACAATCGCCGTAGCGTACCGTTTCCATAAATAATTTACCTTGGCCTTTAAGGCCCCATCCAACCATATTTAATTTAATACCAGTTGGGCGTCATGTTAAGATAACCCGATAACCTCACCATGGACAGTAGTCCTTCCGTACACACAAAGATGCTCATTTCGCCAGAGGTCCGGAGGCCCCTGACTATTCTCTTTTGTCTCGTAAGACGTCCATATAAAAGGCCGTAGCCACCTGACCCACGATCCAAATAGGGCTCGTTGGGTATAAACCTAGAGCGGAACCCGATCGGGAACCCCTCAGTGATCACAAATGCGCAACCAAGTAGTTCGTAAACTACCGGGATTCCTCACCTCAACTCATACCATCTCTCTCTCATAATGTTTAAGATATGCTCTTAGTCTTATGGAGAATATAATTTATTAGTTAGCTGCCCAATGGGTCTCACGCATACCTAGAAGTAATCTAGGTCATATTCATGTTCAAGATCCATGCTCAGAGCCGACAATGTCGTGACTCGTTCCTAAGTTTTACTTAGGTTACCATATACTTAATATTAATACTATGGTATTATATCAAGTAACCGTCATGTCATCACAAAACGTATATGTATGTTTATATAAGTCGATCTATAGTCGACGTAGTGTTAGTCCGTAGGACGCTCGTGCATAAATAATTAATGAAGTAGCACACAATCACATACATGTATCCAAAACACTTAACACACAAGTGATATCAACCAAATCCGAGCCCAAGGAGTTTCCTTAGGACAACTCGGATCAAAGCCCTTTACATACCGTTCACCAAGACCTAGGATGCGCAGTGTAGACCACTAGCTCGTCAAGCGCCTTCGTCTGAAGTAAGATCTAAACGGTAATAAACTATAAGTCAGTCTCCATGACTAACTAAATCCAGTATTTCTGAATCACAAGTAACCCCGACAGTTCATCCCCGGATTTCTACAGTTATTTGTTACGGGTTTCTCTAAACCAGTCGGCTTTGTTACTAAAACTCGTATGTCAAAATATTTCGACTGTTAAGTTCAATTCATTATATTTCTTTAATCTTATCCACCATTAAATGTAGGTACATAACCTATAGTTGCATGTATGCATGCATTATTATATTATATCATTTTCCACCATCCATTATAATACATTGTATTATATAATCCACTATCTTAGCAAATTATATTTGCATTCAAAAACTCATAACATATAGTTTGTAACTTTTTTGTAATAACCACCACCATTATATTATATGGTTTCCAACCATAATATTTATCCATCCTTATATACATTTTTCTTGTGTATGTATATATTTACCATATAGGTAAGTTCCATGAGTTTAATAAACTCTTATTTTATATGTTACATTTTATCATCTATTAGATGATTATTCCATCAGTTTATTATATTATACAACTTATATTAAGATTATTATCCTAATATTATGTAACATTTTTATGTTGTATAATTACAACTCCTAAGGTTTATTCAATAAATACCTTAGTTTATAAATCCTATTTATCTATAGTTTGTCACATTATTTAATGTGAATATCCTTACTTATTAATTCCATCTAAAACCATATAATTGTTATAACATTTATAACATAGTAGACCATAGTCTAAAATCCATATTTCTAACCTTAATAATTCGGTACAGCCATATATTTTATTTAAATCTCATTTGACCACATAACATTATGTAATGTTATACCATATACTAATATCATATATTATGATATTCTTATTCCCTTAAATTTATAACCTATAGTTTTTATACAAAACTATTTATATTGCCGCATAGGCAACAATGTTATAACCTTATTCTTTTCCATAATCCATAGTTTCCTTTATTTACAAAATCACCCCATAATTTATACCATGTTATATATACCATATAATATAACATTTTTAACTTATAAACGAGTATAACCTATGGTTATTTTATTTAATAACCGAACAGACCTCAATATATAATTTATATTGCCATTAGGCCCAATTTATAACATATAGTTTTATCATATCATTAAAACTATATATTATACACATATCTTAATAAATACTCTTATATTATTCTAAAAATCACCAAATTTCACCAAAGGGTTATAATTACCCTTACTAACCCATATACTTTCGGTATTTACTATACCACCACATGTATTTCTCCAAAGTGTCATAATGACATAATAACTATATATTATACATATATAGTTTATTTTAATTCCAAAAACAACCCAATAAATTCCTAAAAATTCCTAATAGCCCATGGGTGTTTATAATACCATTATACACCCTTTATTTTCGGTAATAACATATATACCACATATGTTATAAAATTGTTACAATTAAATACTTATCTTATTATAAAACCTTAAATAAGTTATTTAACTTATCTAATTTGGTCAAAACCTACCATATGGTCAAGGTTGACCACCTTAATATTTCCTTGACCATTAATATCTATATAATACGGTTTATACCCATATCTTTTCAGAAATTACCATTTAACCCCAAAACTTTATATAATCTTATAATTTTTATATAAACTCATTTAAACCTCTAAATTTCAGCTATATCATTATATAACCCCCAAATTTAATTAAATTACACTATAACCCCTTATAATATGCGGTAATGCATATATACCACCTAAACTTAAATAAAAGCTTATAAATGCATAAATAAAATGGCCTAAAGTACATGGCCTTATTACAAACATTAGCTTATAAAATGATTTACACATAAATGCCCATAAAAGCCTTAAACTCTCGGCCTTACACAAATCTTTTCCCATATTACCAATTTTCCACATATTGGTCTTAATTTGACAATTATGCTAATTAGTTAGTTATAAAATTTACTAAACCATTCCTTAATCACCTAAGGTCAAAATAAGACCTATAAACCTTGTTTTCACTCACGGCACATATATACAAATATGTATAAACACATATTATATACCAAGTGAAGGTTTTAAGTGATTTTATACCTTATTTTTGCCAAGTATAGGTCTTGTTTGGCCACGGCTGTTTGGAGATAATATTTCCACAGCTTAGTTTACATGTTTTCAAACAGAAATTAAGCATGATTAGTCTCCAAGCAAGACTAACCATAAGAAGTGTTGAATGTCAATTTTCAAGGTAATTACCTTAGAATACCAAGGCAACCATGATGTGTTCTTCGGCTCTATTTACAGTAGGTAAAGATAATCAAAAGAGCTACTAAAACCAAATTTAAACTGGTTATAACTCAGATTAGAAGATGGCTAAGTTTACCTTGCTTAAAATGCCTAAAATGGTGTTTGGCTTGGATCTGGCTTTACCTTGAAGCTCTTGAATACCAACTGATAGTATGTTAAGATGAAGATTATAGCTTAGAAACAAATTCAACAACCGGATTTGAAGGGAATCAAAAGATAAGTGCTTTAAAGCACATTTCTATACCTTAAGAACAAGATTCGATTATCTCCCTTCTTCCTTGTTAATGCCGAGATACACCCTCCATTTAACCTCCAAAAACAACCTAGAAACATATGATGGAAATGGTTGATGCTTTGCCCATGGAAAGAGGTAAGAATTGTGAAGAGAATGGACATAAAATGGCTTAATAAGGCTTACCTATGTCAATTGTTGTTCTCTTCTGAAAATGGTGAGTAGCCACGGTTTGGAGAAGCCAAAGAGAGGCTGGAGCAAGGTGGTGTCGGCTGGGAAGCAGGTGAATGAAGAAAGAAGACTAAATTAGCTTAAAAGTTAGTTAATCTTATTATGTAATAGTAAATGGTGATTCAACAAATTGATTAGATATTTTGTGTGTTAAAGCTGATGTGAGCTGTCCATGCTCTATGCCTGGACTTCCAAGGGTATGGGTGTCATTCATTGACCATTGACCATAGTAGTCAAATATTGCGCTGAAAAAATGCACTATTTTGGTTACTATTCATACTAAATTACCCATTTGATTTTATTTTAATATTGTTTAGACTTTAAAATATAGTCATCATGTCACATTAATTTATAAAGAATAAAATTTAGTCTTTACTGTGAACAAAAGTCATATCTCTAAGCTCATACACAGAAACGTGCTTTGAAGGAATTTTAGTGCATATTTTGAGTCGCAGGTGTTTCTGAGCTATGTTTCTTTCAGAACAGTTTTTTTGTGTCTTTACATGATATTTGATCATGGATCCAATGTATACCATAGAGGTCATTAGACCTTTAAGGTTTTCTAGAGCACATTTTGCCCTACTTGACCTTGAAGCATGAAAATGCTTGTTCTTTGTATTGTAGGTGTTGTTTTCAACAATTTTAATATGTTAGTTATGTGTTAATATGCTTAGGACAAGTTTTAGGTCCTAAGAAGTTCATTTGGGTATTATTTACCCTAAACAGTCAAGGGTTGCAATATCTTGCTTTGTGTTGACCACTGTGTTCTTGTTGACTTTTAAGGCATTGTTTAGGCTTAATCAATGTGATTAGATGTTTAATCCATGTTTTATTAGTTTGGGGTATTTCAATTAGACATGGTATGGATGAGTATATTTGGGAGTTTTGTTGAGAATAAATCGGTATAAAACCGATATTGAACCTAGTGGGAATTGAGTCCCCTAGGCGACTTGAGTTGATTGGATTTTCTTGTAAATGATTTGAGGATAGAAACTTAAGTGGAATGATAAATGTAAATCTCTTAGGTATAGCAGTTGGAGATAATTAAGTAACGATTGATGAGAAGACTAATGGAGTAATAATTGATGGGATAAGTAGAAATGAGTAAATGAATTCTAGAAATTGGTAAGTGTATTGTTGTATGATTATGACTAGAAAGATTAAGAAGATAGAAAATGGTAAATGATTGAAACACCTGATCGTTTGAAATGGAAGTGCGAAGTCGAACTTGATTTACTAGTGATCAAGGGAGATGAAACACAAATTGGGGCGGAGAGATTGTTCATCACTGATGCTGATCACATCGGGGTTAAATAATTCTTGAGGCTCCCTGTAAGTGGTCATAAGTAATCCTGCTAGGATAAATGCAATAAGCATGGATTGGGTTTAGTGTGGGATTGTACTGTCATGTATGCTTGTGTTGTACGGGCATGTACACACGGTAAATTGCACTATGATAATTATTTGGTGTTGCACCGGTATGTGCATGGTTGACAATTGTTTTGCGTTGCACTGGTATGTGCACGGGGTAAATTGTTTTGTGACGTACTAATGTGTACGGACGTTGCATGGTACTGGATGTATGTTGTGTGGTATTGGTAGGTACCCACGGTTGTTAAATTGCTTGTTAACTGATTTGGTGTGTACCGGTATGTACACACTGGCTGGACTGACTTTGAGCCTGTAGGGTATAGAGATAATGACCTCGGCACACGATATGTCTAAATGACTAACGATATTTGACTCACCAACTTTGTGGGCAAAGTTCTTTAAGGGGGATAGATTGAAATACCCCGAACTAATTAGGGTGATTAAATTACTCTAATATGATTTTTAAGGGCCTATTAGTGCCTAAAGAATTTGGTAAAGAAAATAAATCCAAAAGAAAAGAGAAAAATGCTTAAAAAGTGAGAAACGCTAAATTGAGCGTTAAGTGACCCTAGGAGGAATATAACATTGAGAAGGGCGTTGGATGGATTTAAAAGGCTTAATAATGCCTAAATAATATATTGGAGCAATTCCTGAAGAAAACAGATCCAAATAATGTATTAAAACGCTAATAAAGCTTTAGCGCACGTTTTTCGAGAAAACCCAAAAACGTGACTTTAAGTGGTCAAACGAACCCGTAAAAATTATAGTTCATTAAATAACTATAAATAAACATTAATGGAAGCTTAATAACCATTAAAATTAAAGAAACGAAAAAATTTTGGAAAACGGGCCCGGTTAGTGAATATTGCTAAAACCGGGTAAATAAACGAGTGTTTTCTGTAAAAGACGAAAAAAAAACTCCAGCTGGTACATACATGGGGCCGGTTTTTAAATAATAAAAATCCCCCTCACACACACTAATAAGCTAGAAAGAAAAGAAAGAAAGAAAAGGAAAAGCAAAAAAAGTACAAAACTACCTTTTTCCCTCTCTCTCCTCCATTTCTCCCTTTTTCCCCTTCTCTTCCTCTCTTTCTTTCTTCCTTGCCGATTTCTCCTCTCTCCCTCTGGTTGCTGTCGTTCTTGAACTCACCACCCACATCCATGGCTTCTCCACCTTCTCTCCCATGCTCAAGCCACATAAATGCACCAAATCAAAAACAAAACACATATTTGTGTTCCTCTCATCAAGCTCCACACTTCTCTCTTTCCAAAATTCGAAAAGGATGAGTTTCATTTTTATGGGTGTTGGCCATTTGAAGAGAAAAGCACACCATTTTGAAGCTTGAAGCTTCCTCTTTCATCGAAGGTAAAAATATCCAAAGAAAATTGTGTTGTTCTTCACCCTCTTTTGCTGGCCGATTTTGGCATATTTTAATGCCTTGCTTCTCCTTGTTTTGAGCTATTCTCCAAGCCTAAAATGGTGGTTGGAACTCCCACCTTTGATTCTGTAACACCCCAACCCGAAATCCAATAACCTGTGCGATGATCACTCCCAATAATACATAGACTACAGCTGAATAAATACTACAAACGGGCGGTATTACAATGCCGTTGGCCACCCTTGTGACCAACAAGGCTAACTCCAAATACAATTCTCAAAAGTCACGGTCTGAATACGAATACAACCCGAGATACTAGGAATCAAACTCAAAGGTACAATAAATAAGTAAGACAAATAACTAGTAGTAGACTCCCATAGCTTGGTCTACCCCACCTACACTCAGTGTGGTGATCTTCTCAACTTCAGGTACCTGGAATTGTTTAGCCATGAAATGGCTCAGCAAAATAATTGCCGGTATGGAAAACGTGCAGCCCATCGGCTACAGGGCCACACCAACTAATTGTCGAATACATGCAGTTCATTTATAAAGCTGTAAATAAGCATGTCATGATAATATCAAGCATCCACACAAGGACAATAATGTCACATAGAACAAGACTGCAGAAGGTCAAGTTAGATGAACTGTAATCCTTTAATGATAGTCGAGTCCACACAATGGGACCGACAGGTATAAATGTATACCTCAATAGTGAAGGTATAGTGACCTCGTTAAGATTGAAAGGTTGAAAGGTTGGGTAACTAGACCCTCAGAAGATAACGTAGTTAACTCCTGTACTGAGAAATGTGGGAATCGAACCCTCGAGAGGAATGAAGTCTTCCTCTCCACTGAACTGTTGGGAATTGAACCCTCGAGAGGAATAAAGTCTTCCTCTCCACTGAAATGTTCCGTCGCGACGTAGACTGAATAGGAGACGACCTGAGACAGGTACAACTCTTGTAGCATGCATGGCCAGATCCAACTGGGCTCCTCGTTCTCGTAGTATAGAATTGTTAGGAGTCATATAAGGACGTTAAACAAGAACACAATGTGTATTGTCGATTATCACTTTTAAGATAACGACGTTTGTTATAAAATGAAGTTAGTGAGAGACTTGAGTACAAGTTCTCGGTATAAATAAAACGTAGGTATTTAATCCACTGGTATTGTAGTGTTGTATGCGTGGGACATACACGTCATAGTTAGCAACATTCACGCATATAAAATAACACAGTAGTGCACAAGAGTAAAACAACATTTTACATTAATTATCTTGGTCGTTAATTCAAACAACAGATAGCACACAAGCCGGTGTAATCCGGTAGCAAACAGGTTGCAAGAATTCCATACCGTTCACCGTAGGTTGCAGTTGATTATACCCTGGTCAACGTCTGGTCAAACAAAGCCCTAGAATAGGATTAACTGAGAGGGTTAATTTATGCTACCCTTATATAATAATTTTATTGGATCATTCAACAAATTCGTACTTGTTATTTCATGTGAGGTTTATTTCTTTTAGTTACCTCATGATTTAATGTATAACTTATTTGTTATCCCTTTTGATTTATTTATTAATCCTTTAATGTACATATAGGTATTTATTTATTCATGTACTTTATTTGTTGGTTATTTTTAAATGTCTAGGTGACATAACAACTAATAATTTCTTAACTATATTATATGCCATACATGGACATAACATTCTTATAGTTTTTATTATTCTCCTTTTAGCCATAAATAATATTTATTGATTACTTTTGAATTCCTTATAACTATATAAGCCATAGTTTTAATTCCATAATTCCTTTAATCAAAGTTCTTTCTTCTAATTCCTCCAAATATCCATATAGGACCTATATTTATTTAAATCTAAATTCTTACCCATATTTTGGTTATTTACAAAACAACTATATTAATCATAAACTTTACTTTTAAATTCTAATGTCATTATATTATATAGTTTTGATTCCTTATTTAATTAAATTATAAAACTACCAATAATATTTTGGTATATATTTTTGGAATATTATAACTTTTCAAAAATTACCATTTGACCCCTCAAACTTTCGGCCTTAATAATTTATTTCCTATAATTACAATTTAACCACAAAATCTTATAACCTTTACATAATGTCTTATAAACTATAGTTTTAATTTTAATTTCCTTTAATTGCCGAATATATACTTATAAATTCTTAAATTACAAATCTAGACCAAAGTAATTCGGCTTTGGTCATGTACTTTCCATTAATTACATTTCCACCCCAAAACTTTATAATAGTTACTTAATAACTTATAAACTATAGTTTAAATATTTAATTCTTCAAAATTTCGAAAGTGAACCTAATAATTCTCTTAATTATGAATTCGCCCATATTCAACTCCAAACTTTCATAATAAGTTTCATAAATTACATAATAGCCCAAAACTTTATAAAATGTTATTTTATCACTTGTTTAAATTATCTAAAATTCATAAACTTAATTCTTAAGCTTATATTATATATTAACACCAAACAGACCCTTAACTCTCGGTTTTCACAATAAAACACCAAACTTTGTAAAAATTACATTTAAGCCACATAACTTAATTAATTAGCCATTTAAGCACTAATAAAATATTTTTAACTCACCAAACTTTATAGTATAAGTTTATATACATAAGTAGCTCATTAAAATCTATTTAACACTTAGACCATTCGGCCATAATTAATTAGTGACCATATAGTATATAAAAGTGGATTTATATGACAAAATAATTATACATAAATTCATAGGATTTATATAACTCATGTAAAAATTATTGTAATGTTATATTGATTCCTAGCTCAAAATAGAGTATTTTTGCCCTTGACATTTCGGCTTGAATTGGTATGTAACATAAATAAGTTTTGTGACACAAAAATGTGTCTTAAGGTAATTATTTTCCATATATGTTATAGATTATATTTTTGGCATATAATACTATATAGTTTCGGTTTTAATTAACCTAGGAGATGTACATAATTTTTGTATAATTTTTAGAAGCTTAACCAAGCTTAAAACATAAATATTAGCTTAGTAAACTTACTTCTTAACAAAGGTGGTTAAGTGCTTGAACTCTTCTTGAATCTCCAAGCTTTCTCCAAGGAAATTTTGATGCTCCACTTCGGTTATATGCAAGTGTGAAGGAGTTTAGGAGTTAGATCTTGAATAAAGATCTTAAGTAGATTGTAAGTAGTTTTCCAAGAATTTACCTTAAGCTTTTTCTCCTTGTAAATTCGGCTCACTTAAGGTGGATGAAGAACAAGTTTTCCTTCATGAAAATGAAGAAGAAAAGAGCCTTAGAAGAAGTAGAATTTGGTTACACATAAAAATGTGCTTTAAGGATTTACAAGCATTAAAACTACCTTAAGATAACCTTGAGATGCTCCTTGGTTTAATGTTGGTTTGGACAACCTTCTTTGAGCATTAGTTGATGCCGAAATGATAAGGTGTGCTAGGAGGAGTTTTGCTTCAAGGCTTGACAAGAAATGCTAGGAAATTACCTTAAAGATGAAGATAGAAGTTAAAACTCCATTAATGGACTTAAGAGCTTCAAAGGAAGAAGATGAAGCAAGAAGAGAGAGGAGGGAGCCTTACCAATTCGGAAATGATGAGTGCAAAGGAGAGAATGAGACTAAGCTCACGTAAGAAGAGAATGCAATTTGGAATTTGATTTTTTTTGTTAATTTTAATGTCAATTGACCATTCTTTTCTTTAGTTTATTCAATGAGTTATTGGCTCAATAAATGCCCATCTTTCCAGCATGTGTTCGGCCATAATGCAAGACAAGGCAATGTGGAGGGAAATAATGGTGAGCTAAATGACAAGGTAAGAAAAGTAAGGTTTGTTCTTTTGATTTTTCTAAGTCTTGCTTGTCTTCTTCTTCTCTTGTAGGTGACCGAATTCAAAGCTCAAATGGAGGGTCTCAATTGGTAATGAAGAGCCAAGGAAGATCAAAGGAAGTCACTTGAATTTTAAGAAAGCAAAAAGGTGGAATCTAGATCTACTTTTTGCCTTTTTCATTTTATTTTTGTCTAGCCAACATGGCCTTGTTCCCTTGCATAATTTCGACATCATGGAGGTCATATGAGACCTATATTTCTTTGCTATTAAGTATTATAACACATGGGAAGGTGAGTCACCATGTTTTATGTCTTTTATAAAGTTTTAATGTAAGTTTTATACTAGGTTTTGGACATAAAATCGGCCCCTATAGAGCACCTGGTTTGACACTGCCTCCAACTGATTTAGAAGGTAATTTTAACCCTATTTAAGATTCTTAATTCGTGGCATGTCAAAAACTACAAGGTAATTGCGTAAAACGCGTTTTAGTGACACCCGAAGGTGTGTTTTTGTGCTCTAAGGAAATTTTGGGAAATAAATTGTCTTGATGAGTTCCAAGTGTTTATAAACACTTATTATAGTAAATAAACATATATTAAGATGTTACATTGAGTTATATGGGGTTACATTAACCCATGTCATAATTTACGGGCCATCGGGACACTCCCGGGCAAAAAGGAGCGCTAAGAAATCCTTGTGGTTTTTGTTGAATTTTGAGAAACCACTTCGTGGGTTCTCTTTAGAATGGTTAATAATGATGTTAGGAACTCTAGGAATTAATTTTATAGGAGTTCGTGCCACCTCGGCACTCCTCCGGGCTTTTCGTGCTTTAAGGGGCGTGCGTGAGCACTCCCGAGCGTTTTGCGTTTTTGACTGAATATAGCCTAGGGAATATGTTTATATATTCATATAAGTGTATGACCATTTGGTTTAAGTTTTAGAAGGTCATACAAGGTCATGCTTGACCATATGTTTCTAAGGCGTTTTAGCGTTTATGGAGAAACGACTATTTTTACGTAACGTTCTCATGCATGGGTTTGCATGCGTACGTGAAATGATTTATATTGATTATTATTTTCCATTAAATAATGGTTTTATAATGTTAATTAGATTTGGGGTATTTCAATCTACCCCCCTTAAAAAGGACTTCGCCCCGAAGTCTCATATCTAAATTTATAAGGTTGTGGGGAATCAAGTTCCACTAAGTATCCACAACTCAATCTAGTTTTTAGGGATCAAGTCCCAAGTCTCTATACCTAAGTTCATAGTGTACATCAAACACAACAGGAATACTTTGGAAGGTCATACATATACCTACAATGTAGTGCAAGTAGTAAACACAATCATTTCATTTCAAATAGTGCAACGTAGTGCACATAATATTTCCATTGTAGTGTAACGAAGTACACATCAGCAAGTAGAAGTACAAAGTACATTCAAATACAGTGTTACACAAGAACACATACAAGACAAGTGTCATAAATGCACAGAAGTGCAACAAAATGCATAATAAACTCACAAACGAAAAAGGCTCTCCCCCCCAAAAAAAGGGGTACGCCCCGTACCCTAGACTAAAGTGTCTAGTCGGTAAATAATGAGGGAAACTTCGCTCGCATATCGCTTCTAGTTCCCATGTGGCCTCTTCACATCGTGGTTCGACCAAAGAACCTTTACGAGGCTCACAGACTTGTTTCGGTATCTCGTGTCTCTATCTAAGATTGTTGCGGTGTTTCCACATACCGCATTGTTGGTTCTAATGAGAGTGTCTCTGGTTGTAGAACATGAGAAGGATGAGGCATGTATTTCTTAAGCTGAGACACGTGAAAAACATTGTGTACTTTGCCCAACTCTGCTGGCAAATCAAGTCGATATGCCACAAGGCCCACCCGCTCTGTGATAGCGTAGGGTCCTACAAATTTCGGGCTTAGCTTGCCCTTCTGTCCAAATCTGAATACACCCTTCATGGGTGATACTCGTAGAAATACCTGGTCGCCAACGCGAACTCAAGGTCTCGTCCTCTCATCAGCATATGATTTTGTCTGTCTTGTGCTGCTTTCATGTTATTTCTGATTTGTTGTACTTCTGCCTGGACTTGCTCTAAGTACTCAGGCCCAATGATGACGGTCTCACTAGACTCGTCCCAGCACAATGGTGTGCGACATGGTCTGCCATATAAGGCTTGAAAAGGTGACATCTGTATAGAGGCGTGATAGCTGTTATTGTATGCAAACTCGATGAGATGTAATCTATCTATCCAGCTGCCCTGGAAATCCAAGGCACATGCTCGTAGCATGTCCTCTAAGGTCTGAATAGTCCTCTCTGACTGACCATCTGTCTGAGGATGAAATGCTGTGCTAAGCTTCAATTCAGTCCAAGTGCTTCGCGAGTAGCTCGCCAATATGAGAGAAATCTAGTATCTCGATCTGAAACAATAGTCTTTGGTACTCCATGATGTCTGATAATCTCTTCTCAAATAGTTCTGCCAACTTGGCACTTTCCAAGTGTCTTTCATCGGAATAAACCTAGCAACCTTAGTCAGTCGATCAACAACAACCCAAATCATATTTAGTCCTCCTCTCGTAGGTGGTAGTCCCACCACGAAGTCCATAGAGATATCATAAAACTTCCACTCTGGAACTGGCATAGACTGTACCATACCTCCTGGTCGTCTATGTTCGAATTTCACTTTCTGACAAGTGAGACATCGAATCACATATTCTGTCACGTCGCCCTTCATACCACTCCACCAGAAATACCTCTTTAGATCTTTGTACATCTTAGAAGCTCCTGGATGGACAGATGTGGCAGAAGTGTGGGACTCTCGAAGAATATGCTCTTTTATAGTGCTGTCTCTGGGAATACATAATCTGCCCCTTAATCTGATCAGTCCATCATCATGTAACTGAAACTCATACTTCCCACCTTCAAATGTACCGTCAGACAACTTCTGACTGATCTCCATCATTCGCTGATCATTCTGTTGTGCGCTACGTATGTCGTCTATAAGACTCGAGCTAGCCACAATGGCATTTAAGGAATGTGCTCGTCGACTCAATGCGTCTGCTACTACATTAGCTTTTCCCTCTTTGTACTGCAAATCGATGTCATAATCCTTGAGAAATTCAACCCATCTTCTTGTCTCATGTTTAACTCCTTCTGGGTGAATACATACTTCAAACTTTTATGATCCGAGTATACGGTCATCTGGACACCATACAGGTAGTGGCGCCAGATCTTCAATGCAAAAACAATTGCTCCAAAAGTCATGTGTGGGATTCTCTCATGTTTCTTCAGCTGTCGGGAAGCGTAGGCGACTACCTTCCCATTCTGCATGAGTACACACCCTAATCCCTGCCTGATGCATCACAGTAAACTTCATAACCCTCTGTGCCTTCAGGTATAGTCAAAACTGGTGCTGATGTCAAAGCATTCTTCAAATACTGGAATGAGGTCTCACATTCTGTAGTCCATGTGAATGGTGCGTCCTTCTTCATTAAACTGGTCATAGGTTTTGCTATTTTGGAGAAGTCTCTGACAAACCTCCTGTAGTAACCTGCTAACCCAAGGAAACTCCTGATATCAGTCACTGTCTTTGGCCTAGGCCAGGTGCGAACTGCTTCTATTTTTGCTGGATCCACTGCGATCCCAGCGTCGGAGATAACATGTCCTAGAAAGGAAACTCTGTCTAACCAAAACTCACATTTGGAGAACTTAGCATAAAGCTGGTTCTCCCTTAAGATCTCAAGTACATGTCGGAGGTGACTCTCATGCTCTTCCTTAGACTTTGAATAAATTAGGATGTCATCGATGAATACAACCACGGTCTTATCCAGCTGCTCTCTGAATAATCTGTTCATTAAATCCATGAAAACTGCTGGTGCATTTGACAAGCCAAAAGGCATAACTGTAAACTCATAGTGGCCGTATCGTGTTCTGAACGCTGTCTTTTCTATGTCTTGCTCCCTGATAGGTATCTGATGGTATCCTGATCTCAAATCGATCTTTGAAAACACCTTTGCTCCTCTCAACTGATCAAACAAATCGTCAATTCGTGGTAGTGGATATTTGTTCTTCACTGACACTGCATTAAGCTCTCTGTAATCGATACATAACCGAAGGCTTCCATCCTTCTTCTTCACAAAAAGAACTGGTGCTCCCCAAGGAGATACGCTAGGTCGTATGTATCCCTTGTCCAACAAATCCTTCAACTGTTCCTTCAACTCAGCCATCTCTGCTGGTGCCATACGGTACGGTGCCTTAGCTATGGGACCGGTACCTGGTAGTAATTCAATGGAGAACTCTACCTCTCTGGTGGCGGTAAGCCTGGAAGTTCCTTTGGAAAAATATCTGGAAATTCTGACACCACTGGCATATCTGGATCAAAATCAGGGTCGTGCTCTACATCCTGAACATAGCATAAGTATACTTCCTTCTGCTTCCTGACGTGTTTGTACATGGACATAGCAGATATCACTTTTATTGATGGTGCTCTAGGGCTCTGGCGGTAGATACTGTCACTCCTGATGGGCTCTTAAGTAACAGTCTGCGCTCTGCACAAAGAATGCGGCCTCTGTGCCGCCCCAACCAGTCCATCCCGGCTATAACGTCGAATCCTAGACCTCTGAACTCAATAAGGTCAATGGGAAATTCCTCCTCCTTAATACGGATAGTGGCTCCTCTATAAAGACGAGTGCAACTGATCTTCTCCTTAGACGGGAGTGCCACCTTAAAATCAGGTAACTCTACAGCGTCTAGCCCCAACTTCCCCGCAAGCGAAGGCGAAACGAAAGTATGTGAGGCTCCGGAGTCGAACAGTACTAATGCATCCACTCCATTAACAGGAAAGGTACCAGTGAGGATCGCGCCGCCCTTGCTGGCCTCCTCCTCAGTAAGAATACTTAAGGCACCTTCCGTCTCCTTAGCACAACCTAACAACAGAATCTGGGTAAGTAGTACTTTGATATATGATGGGGTCTAAAGACATTCACTTTCATAACAATAATGCTTCATTGATGAGATGATCTTTTCAGATGTCCAAAACAATTACAACACTAGTACTTTCTAAAAGTCAAACTTAATCTTCCTGGTTTCATGTGAGTGGTGTTTATCACTGTCGAAGGTGCTGTGTTTAATTTAATCCTTTTAATTCCATGGTATAGCAACCTTGACTTTCCACCCATTATTAAAACATCTCCTGAATTCAATATGATTTTCTTTGCAAGGTCCACACGCTTCTGCTCGCCATAAAGGAACTCTGCGTCATCTCCAATTGACAAAGACAATACTGGTATCCCCTGATCGAGGGACCCTTGTGTTTCATCCTTGTCCTGATGTAGTCCTAAGCGGCCTCCTTCTTCATAAAAGTTGATGATACATAGATCAGCCCTTAGATTGGGAACTGGATCTTCTTCTAGCTGTTGAGCTGTATTAACTGCTTGTTCCACAATTTGTAAAAATTCTTCTGGGATTTTTGGTACTTGTGCTCCATCTCCATTTCTTGTATCCTGGTAGGTCTTTGAGTAAGGATTCCAATCCTTTCCTAAGCACATCATTTTCAGCTTCATTTTGATCCTCCCGGAAATTCTGGAGTGTAGAACCCTCCTGGTCCTGCTCCCAATTCTTGACATCTTCTGATGATTGCAATTTGTGTCTCCGGTGTTAGGTATCCTTTGAGTAGTATCAAACCTGGTTGGATAACCTTACATTGTTCGTTCCCTGGTTCTTGTACTTTGATAATGTTTTCTTCCAGGGAGGGCGGTGAGGGGATAGGAAAGCATATCTTATAGCTTCCTACGTGGTTTAAAATTCTACTAGTGAGTCTTATTAGTTCTTTCCTATGCAACTAGGCAATCAAGGCATGCAAGCACTCATTCACAACATCCATTGCTCAATAACAGGTTCACATGGGTTTAGAAGTACCTGGGTTGGTAGAAGGACCAGCCTCATCTGAGCGGTCCATGACATGCAGGGCGGGTCCCGATGCTGGGCCTTTGCCCTTATTCCCCTGAGCCTGGTTTGTTGGTGGAGGGCGAGTATCGCTAGCTCCATTTTTGTGGCCGGTGTTTGTCTTTGCTCCCGGGCGGTAGTTCCTGCTCTCCGGGTTCTTAATGCACTCGAAGGCTCGGTGTCCCCATATCTGACAGTGGCGGCACTGGACTTTCTCCCCTTGGCAGTCTACGCCGGGGTGATCCTTTCCACACTGTCTACAGTTGAAGCGGCGGACATACCTCTGGCCCGTGTTTGAGCCAGGTCCAGAACCTAATACAATCAAGGTCAATCATACATTCCAACGGTACTGAAGTAATCACAAAAGTTTCAAATTTAACTGTTTGATTAGAGTGCCTACCCTTAGATGGGTAGGTTTTCTGTGGAGTTGCCGCTCCGTAGGTTCCTGACTGGGGGTTCCCAGTAGTTTGGTTCCCCTTCCCTTGATAGGACCCCTGGCCTCTCTGATAGGGTTTGTTCCTTCTGTTGGAGTTCCCCTGCTTGGCATCTTCGCCACCAGGTCCGTCCTTCCTCTTTGGGAGCTCAAAGCATCCCTTCTCTTACATGTGATCTCCACAACGGAGGCAGCATGGTAACATTCCTGCAAGCTGGTGAGAATGACTGGTCCCATCCCAAACTGGAGTCGAGGGCTCAGTCCCCCATAAAACCGGTCGACCAAAATCTGGTCCGAGTATCCTATTCCGGGTAGTAGTCGGAGTAGTGAAGTAAACTTAGCATAGTATT
>CM041781.1:8233550-8257797 GCA_023374045.1 Limonium bicolor | reverse complement strand
CTTGAAGATTTGAAAGGACTAAGTCGAAGAGCTTGATGAAACTAAGAGATCGGTGGTCTCGGTTTTAGATTTGGACAAGTGAGCAAGAAGTTACAAGGATCTGAAGTTGCATGTTTGTGCTGGTGCTGTTCGATCGTGAAAGAGAGAAAAGGAAGGAGATGGCTACGTGAGATAATAAGGAAGAATGAAGGGATTAAGAGAATGATTGATGGTAGTTGCTTTTTAAGGATATTTCTCACGTAAAGCAAATAGTGCTTTTTAGAATACTCACTTATTTGCTCAATCAATTAGCAAGGGTGTGACTCACCGCATGCATAACCGACCCACATTTAATAAAAGGGGTTATTTAGCCTTTATTGCTCAATTAAATTACATATGTTAACATATATTACAAACTAGCTTATTTTAGTTACTATTCATAATAACAAGGCACTTTGAAACGAAATTCTTGATTCCTTATTAATTTAAACTTCCAAATGTGATACTAAATAGTACACATATTAATTAAAGAGTAATGATGGACATTTAGCCATTCAAAACTCATTTATAAGTCAGTTTTCCATTTTTTTTGGCAATTAATTTGTATTTACTATTTATTAAATTATTTACTAATGTTTCTGAGACTCTTTTTAGTCTTAATAATTTATTATTTAATATTTAAACAACTTATTAAGGTTTGGGGTATTTCAATCTACCCCCCTTAAAAGAACTTTGTCCCCAAAGTTCATACTTCCCACATACTTCCCACATATCTTAAATTCTAAAACATGAGAATCACTTATGACACAATACTTCCATAACAACATCAATAACATACTTCCATAATATCGGACACAAGGTCCTAACAACATAACATCACTCAGACACAACGGTCTGTAACATAACAATATCACAACATGACATAAACAACAACATAGACAATGTATTCAAATACATGCCGTACACTCATAACTGAAACGGCTCTACCCCCCTTAAAAAGGGGTACGCCCCGTACCCTATACATATAAACACTAAGAAGTAAACAACAACGGGTACTTCGCCTTCATCTTATCTTCCAGCTCCCAAGTGGCCTCCTCGACGTCCTGGTTAGACCAGAGGACCTTCACCAGTCGTACAGACTTATGGCGAGTGTCTCGAGTCTTAGTATCCAGAATCCGTACGGGAGTCTCCACTGATCGCATGGTCGGCTCTAAGGTTAGCCTCTCAGGCTGAAGTACATGAGACGGATGAGACATATATTTCTTTAACTGGGACACATGAAATACATCATGTACCTTGCCCAGCTCAACAGGTAAATCAAGTCTATAAGCTACTGGTCCTATCCGCTCGTCACAACATAAGGCCCCACATACTTTGGGCTCAACTTGCCTTTCTGGCCAAAACGAAACACTCCCTTCATGGGGGATACCTAAGAAATACCTGATCGCCTACAGCGAACTCCAGGTCACGTCTGCGTACATCAGCGTACGACTTCTGTCTATCCTGAGCTGCTTCATGTTAGCCCGGATCTGGCGAACTTCTGCCTGAACCTGTTCCAGATACTCTGGTCCTATAATGACCGTCTCACTCGACTCATCCCAGCAAAGGCGTGCGGCATGGTCTACCGTACAATGCCTGGAAGGAGACATCTTGATCGAAGCATGGTAACTGTTGTTGTAACTAAACTCGATCAGATGTAACTTATCAATCCAGCTGGTCTGAAAGTCAAGTGCACATGCACGTAACATATCCTCAAGTGTCTGGATAGTGCGCTCACTCTGACCATCTGTCTGTGGGTGAAACGCCGTACTCAATTTCAGTTCAGTACCCAGTGCTTCTCTTGTGGATCTCCAATATCTCGATAAGAATCTTGTATCCCTGTCAGATACAATCGTTTTCGGTACCCCATGATGTCTAACAATCTCTCTGTCAAAGAGCTCTGCAAGTCTTGCCACTTTCCAGGTGTCCTTCATCGGTATGAATCGGGCCACCTTGGTCAGTCGGTCAACAACAACCCAAATCATATTCAGACCTCCCCTTGTAGGCGGAAGCCCTACTACAAAGTCCATAGAAATGTCATGGAACTTCCACTCAGGCACTGGCATTGGCTGCACCATACCACCAGGCCGTCGGTGCTCAAACTTGACTTTCTGACAAGTGAGACACCTCAACACATAATCATTCACATCCTTTTTCATGCCAGCCCACCAAAAATAACGTTTCATACCCTTATACATCTTTGAAGCTCCGGGGTGAATCGATGTCGTAGAACAATGGGATTCACTTAGTATGCGCTCCTTCAGCTCAGCGCTACTCCTCGGAATACACAGTCGGCCATTAAGCCTAATCAATTCATCGTCATGGAGTCTGAAGTCGTACTTCTGGCCCTCGAATGTCCCATCAATAAGTTTCTGTCTAATCTCCAACATATACTGATCCGTCATCTGAGCACTCCGCACCTCTTCAACCAAGCTAGTATGAGAGACCAGCGAATGGAGAGAGTGTGCTCGGCGACTCAGTGCGTCAGCTACCACATTTGCTTTCCCCTCTTTGTACTGCAAGTTAATGTCATAATCGTTTAAGAACTCAACCCACCTTCTTTGTCTCATGTTCAACTCCTTCTGAGTGAACAAGTACTTTAAACTCTTGTGGTCAGAATAGATCGTTACACTTACCCCATACAAATGATGTCGCCATATCTTCAGTGCGAAGACAATGGCACCCAATTCTAAATCGTGGGTAGGGTAGTTCTCTTCGTGTTTCTTCAGCTGTCGGGAGGCGTATGCTACGACCTTCCCGTGTTGCATCAACACACAACCCATACCCTTACCTGATGCGTCGCAATAGACCTCAAAACCATCTGGACCGTCTGGTATAGTCAGGACTGGTGCAGATGTCAGAGCATCTTTAAGCTTCTGAAAAGAAATCTCACAGTCTTCTGTCCACTCGAATGGTGCATCCTTCTTCATCAAGGAAGTCATCGGCTTCGAGACACTGGAGAAGTCTCTCACAAATCTCCTATAATATCCTGCCAGACCGAGGAAGCTCCGGATGTCGGTAACTGTCTTCGGCCTAGGCCAGGTGCGTACTGCATCTATCTTTGCCGGATCAACAGCGATCCCGGCCTCAGAAATCACATGGCCAAGAAAAGAAACTTGGTCCAACCAAAATTCACACTTAGAAAATTTTGCATACAACTGATTCTTCCTCAGTATCTGTAACACATTTCTCAGGTGGGTTTCATGCTCACCTCTCGATTTCGAATACACAAGTATGTCATCGATGAAGACTACCACTGACTTGTCCAACTGATCTTGGAACAAGCGGTTCATTAGGTCCATGAACTTAGCTGGTGCATTGGATAAACCAAACGGCATAACCGTAAACTCATAATGTCCATATCTGGTTCTGAACGCTGTCTTCTCAATATCACTGTCCTTAACTGCAATCTGATGATAACCTGATCGTAAATCTATCTTGGAGAACACTGATGCTCCTCTCAACTGATCAAATAAGTCGTCGATGCGTGGTAAAGGATAACGGTTCTTCACCGTAACTGCATTCAGCTCTCGATAGTCAATACAAAGGCGGAGGCTACCATCCTTCTTCTTCACGAAGAGGACCGGCGCTCCCCATGGTGAAACGCTAGGGCGAATAAATCCCTTGTCAAGTAGGTCTCTTAGCTGCTCCTTGAGCTCAATCATCTCTGCTGGAGCCATACGATAGGGCGCCTTCGCTATTGGTCCGGTGCCCGGAACCAAATCAATCTCAAACTCAACTTCCCGTGCTGGCGGCATGCCCGGCAGTTCCTTAGGAAATACATCAGGAAACTCCGAGACTACCGGTACATCTGGGCTAAACTCTGGGTCTCTCTCTATGTCCTGGACATAGCAGAGGTATACATCATTCCCTCGTCGTAGTTCACGATACATAGCCATGGCGGTGATGATCTGAGTCGAAGGCTCCCTGGGCCTCTGGCGGTATGATATAGTAACCCCAGACGGACTCCGAAGAAGCAGTCGATGCTCGGCACATAGGATTCTGCCCTTGTACCGCTCCAACCAGTTCATCCCGATAATCACATCAAAACCAAGTCCATCGAACTCTATCAAGTCGATTGGAAACTCCTCATCTCTGATTCGTATAACAACACCTCGGTGGTAGCGGGCACACCTGATCCGCTCTTTCGACGGGAGAGTGACTAGAAAGTCAGGCATCTCTTCACCGTCTAACCCCAGCCTCTTCGCAAAAGACAGCGAAATAAATGTGTGTGAGGCTCCGGAGTCGAACAAGATCGATGCATCCACGCCATTAACTGGGAAGGTACCGGTGAGGATTGTGCCGCTTTTGCCGGCTTCTGCTTCACTGCAGACACTCAGTACTCCTCCCGTTCCGAGTGCACAGCCTGATTATTGGCAAACTCATAAGTATATAGTAACAGCACGGTTCACATATTTCAAAACAACTCCACTTATTTATTAACATTCTCTTCACTTCATAAGTTGGTTTACACTGCTGACACAATTAACACATAATACATCCCCAACATTCACTGGTTAAACACTTTACAATATTACACAGGGCTAAAACTGTCTGAAGGTCAAATTCAAACGTCCAGGTTTCATGTGTGTGGCATTGATCACTGTCGAAGGTGCGGTATTCAGTTTGATCTTCTTGATACCGTGGTATAACATCCTTGACTGCCCACCCATGATTAACACATCTCCTGATTTCAGTATCAGCTTCTTTGCGAGGTCACCACGCTTCTGCTCGCCGTACATAAAAACTGCGGTATCACCAATGGACCAAGACACCACGGGTACTCCCTTACGTAGAGACTCGGGTGACTCGTCCTTATCTTGGTGTAAACCTAAGCGTCCTCCTTTTTGGTAGAAGTTCACAACACATAAATCTGCTTTCACACTTGGTATTGAATCAGATTCAACTTGCTGAGCAATTCCCACGGCGTGGTTAACGACCGCGAGGAACTCCTCAGGTATACTTGGTACAGTTGCTCCATCCTCAGCTCGCTTGTTTTGATATGACTTGGTGTAAGGATTCCAGTCCTTACCCATGCACATCATCTTCAATTTCATTTGACCACTCGGGTATTCGGGTGTGTAGAAACTCCTGGTGCTGCTCCAGTTCGTTGCATCGCTGTGATGTGGATTTGTGCTTCCGGTGTCAGGTATCCATTTAAGAGTATCATACCTGGCTGGATAACCTGACATTGCTCCATTGGAAAGTCGGTGATGTTGATGGCGGTTTCTTCAAGGCTTGGTGTGGGCGGGATTGGATAGCAAATATTGAAGGTTCCTAGATTTAAATTACCTAGTTTAGGTGACTTTCACATCATACTTTAAATTTTTACTCACATGGTAATACACTTAGACTCACTAACACGCATGTATGTAATGCGGTACACAGTCACTCATTTCATTTAATGGTTTAGGCGGTACCTGGTCTAGAAGAGGGTTCTGCTGCCTCAGACCGGTCCACCACATTCAGGGCGGCCTTGTTGGATCCCGATCCCTTCCCCTTCTGGGCATCAGTATACCTCTGGTCGGTAGGTGGCTGATTAGCCGGCTTTGGGCCTTCGGTAATCGCAACAGCCTTACCCTTCCACTGTCCCCTAGGCTTGTAATTTCTACCATTCGGGTTCTGGAAGCACTCGTAGTCACGATGCCCCATCTTCTTGCAGAATCTGCACTGCACATCATTTCCCTTGCAGTCCTTGCCGGGGTGGTCACCATTGCACCACTTACAGTAATAGTGGCGCTCCGGTCCAGAGCCCGTGCTAGCTGCTAACACATCACACATTCAGTACACACTTTTTATTATAACATCACACACTTAAACTCATTGTTCAGATTTAACTAGTTACCCTTGAATGGCTGAGAGCGCAGGGGCTTAGCCGCATAGGCATAAGTGGTGAGCTGCAATGGCTCCTCAGTAGTGGTGGTCTGGGCCTGGCCCTTGCCACCCTGTTGCTGTCCTTTCTGGGGTTGAGGGTATGGCTTTTTCTTCTTTCCACCCCCAAACCCTTGCGTGCTTTGACCCTCGCTCGTGGCCTTGCGCTTAAGCGCATTTTCCTCGTCCCTAAGACGGACGGTGATCTCAACTATTGCAGCGGCATGATAGCACTCCTATCATTTAGGGTGTTAGTTATGCCCCGCAAAAATAAACTCACAGTCACGTTAACACATTGTACATACTTATTCACATCACACTGGTGTTCTATTACCTGCAATGTAGTATATCCACTTGGCCCCATGCCATAGCGTAGGCGGTAGCTCAACCCGTTGTAGAAACGGTTCACTAGGATTCGGTCTGAGTAACCCAGATCCGGTAACAGGTGGATAAGTCCGATGAAGGCTGAGTAGTACTCATCTACCGACATCTTATCCCCTTGCCTCAGATTGTCCAGCTCTAGGCGTTTAGCCTCTTGCACATGTATCGGGTAGTACTTCGCTCGCAGCAGAGCCGTGTACTCCCTCCACTGAAAGGTCGGGTCAGCAACTCTGCCTTCCCTTACTAGCTTCCACCAGGTCTGTGCCGAACCCTTCAGGTAGTAAGCGGCAAGACGAACCTTGACCTCCTCAGGCACATTCAAGGTCTCGTAGGCAGTCTCCAACTCAGAGATGTATGCCTCCAGCTTACTAGGGTCGGTCTCCCCTCCGAATGACGGCGGTCTCAAATCAGCCAACGCCTTGACCCAGTTGGTCTCTCTTGGCGGTGGCGGTGGTGGTGGTTGAACTCCGGGCTGTTGCCCCTGCTGCACCGCAGCTACTAACTGTGGGACCATCTGGGTTACGGCGGCCGCAACAGCATCGGCCATAACTTGCGCCGTAGGGTTTTCTCCCAGGTCCCCAGTTTCATCAGTACCGCGTCCGCGGCCTCTACCACGTGGTCTACCTGCCATCTGAATTCACACGAACATTTATTAGCAATATGCTTACACACTTATCGGTCCAACGGTTGTAACGCTTTCCCGACTAAAAGGTATTTCCACACTTAGTTAGTGTTTAACCTATCCATAACTGTTCACTTTAGTAACTATTGCTAGATTTCCTAACTCGGTATTTACCTAAGCTCGGTATTCTAGTCATCAGAGCGATACTTCGCTCTGATACCACTTTTTGTAACACCCCTACTACGTACTTAATAAATATTGGAATCGCAGCGGAATATGAACAACTAAACAGTAACTAAACGATTGGTGCTACAACGCCGTCAACCACCCACGTGGTTAACAAGGCTGAATAGATACAAGTGTACCGGTCTGATGATCAGACTCCCGAGCATAGAACTAAAACCATAAGTACATACACACATAACCGAGTATTTAGCTTACAACCCATAATTATACACTGTCACTGTAACCTTCCATTGTGCACTGTCGATAACTGAAATACATATTGCCACGGGAGCACAGGCGCATCCCGGGCCAACATCCAAAGGTACTCAAAAGTAAACTACATCCTGGGATCTAGAGCCACTCCGCTTCTTCGATCCTCATCCTGCAGTAAAAGAAATATGGATCCCCCGAGGGGGTCAGCAACCCTTGGCTGGTATGGCTAACGCGCAGCCCATCGGCTACCGGGATACGCGCAACCAATTGTCATGATGACATGGCATTCATTTTACACAATCATCATATACAATAGCATAGCAAGAATATCGCATAGCAAATAACTTCACAAATGACACACAAGAACGAATCCTTTTAGGAAACGAACCAACAATGTTAGATCACATTGAGAGCATAGAGGATGTTGCCATACTCATACTAAGCTCGTTACATAACTCATCACCGTCATTTAGAACTGAACGGATAACTTAAACACCAGGCGTGTCGGATATAGTGATCCCAAGCACACCGAATAAACATAGTATGCCCCTGTGGCCCGACGTGAGTCAGTAAAATAGCCTTGGATAAGCTAAAGGGAAGATTGAAACCAAATTGGAAAACAACCTAAACATACAAAGAGAATCGAACCGGTGAATGACATCGACTCCCATACTCACACGCGTGGCCGGAACTACCGGACTCCTCACTTCCCCGTTAGCACTTGTTAGTAGTACAACATGCAACAATACACAGACACAATCAAGTGTTTAAGTCTTGTTAGACACACACAAGGGAAATGAGTCGTATCTTAACAACATAATAATATAACAACTGTAAACTTTACATGACTTAAGTCTTACAAAGTCATAAACAAGAAAACAAACAACACACAAGCCGGTGTAAACCGGTAGGCAACAGACTGCAAGAAAACCATACCTCGGTCCCTGCCTCGACTGGTTCCCACCTTGAGAGAATCCTAAACACATTTAGTAACGTCGGTCAATTAACGCACTAAGTCCATTAACATTTCTAGTTATTTCATTTCCACATTTTGTTAACTTTTCATCTTTTAAAATGTCATTATAACACTCCTAACATGTCTTGTATAATCTTATAATATCATTACCAACTTATACCTATCATTAGACACCATTTAAACACCTAAAAACCATGTTTTATAACGGTCCGGGACTTGGTCCCCAACTTAAGACCCGGACCATACACGAACTCTACTCTCGGTTGATTTTAAGGAGTTGGTCCGGGTCCTTGTACAAGACTCAAGTCCCGGACCTATCTCTATGTACAGCTCACGACCTTAATTTGATATATGGTCCGGGATGTCATCCACACCCCAAGTCCCGGACCGAACTGCAGAATTTGACGTACTCGCACTTATCATGTCCTGCTGCGTAAGTTATTTACACCCATCACTTGTATAAACTTCCCAGTACACTCTTATACTCAAAACTTCACCAAATATACACCACATAACAACATAGTGCACAATTTAAATTGCTAAGCTCTTAGGCTCTTAAAAGCAATAATCTTAAACACTGAATTTCCACAATATTGGCCTTTCACCTGCAAATACAAACAGCGTACGTATGTCTTTTACTAACCTCTCAGAGAGCATTTTCTAAGTCATTTACCATTGGCTCTTTAGGTAGTTCCGTAGACATCGTACGTTCATTTTTCAAAGGAATTTTAAGCTATTTCTTGGTTAACTAAAAACGTGGAGGAAACACCATTTTTCTTTGAGTTCCATACCTTGAAGCAAAGGAGAAGAATATACGTAAGAAGATGAACTCAAGCTCCTTCCATGGAGATCCTCTTGGCACCAAAGTGGAGCTCCTTGAAGATTTGAAAGGACTAAGTCGAAGCGCTTGATGACTAAGAGATCGGTGGTCCGGTTTAGATTTGGACAAGTGAGCAAGAAGTTACAGGATCTGAGTTGCATGTTGTGCTGGTGCTGTTCGATCGTGAAAGAGAGAAAAAGGAAGGAGATGGCTACGTTGGGATAATAAGAAGAATGAAGGGATTAAGAGAATGATTGATGGTAGTTGCTTTTAGGATATTTCTCACGTAAAGCAAATAGTGCTTTTAGAATACTCACTTATTGCTCAATCAATTAGCAAGGGTGTGACTCACGCATGCATAACCGACCCACATTTAATAAAAGGGGTTATTTAGCCTTTATTGCTCAATTAAATTACATTGTTAAATATATTACAAACTAGCTTACTTTAGTTACTATTCATAATAACAAGGCACTTTGAAACGAAATTCGGATTCCTTATTAATTTAAACTTCCAAATGTGATACTAAATAGTACACATATTAATAAGAGTAATGATGGACATTTAGCCATTCAAAACTCATTTATAAGTCAGTTTTCCATTTTTTTTGGCATTAATTTGTATTTACTATTTATTAAATTATTACTATGTTTCTGAGACTCTTTTTAGTCTAATAATTTTTATTTAATATTTAAACAACTTATTAAGGTTTGGGGTATTTCATAATCAGTGTTCCCCGCACTCCATAACTCTTAATTGTTTCCTCTTGGGATGAGTTCTCTGACTCTTTTAATCTCATTGGGTTAACTGAGTTCTTCCTCCTCAATTGTTGACGGTAACTAGCTGCTCTGGTCTAGATTTGCATCGCTGACCGTAGTCGGAGTCGACTATTCTCGTTTTTTACACTACTCGTTACATATATGGGGTACCTTACTGATACATTGCTACTTACCAGACTAACTTATAATTAAGTCTATCAGGCTCACAATCTCCTTTGGAGTGCGGTCGTCCCACATCTCTCTGCGCCACTCATAACCACAAGGATGAGAGTGGACTTATACCACCCTTATTAGATAAGTTCTCCTGCCATCCCAATTCCCTCAACTTCAAGCGTCAAGGTCAAAGGGGATCTGCGCACCACTTGCAACTCCTGCCCAAGTGCGCAGCCCAAGTACAAGTAAAGCCAGTGCCCGGGAAACCACGAGGTTCACCCACACGCTAGTGCAAGCACCGATGACCGGAGGGTGAGGGCATCGGGCGGATACCAACACACTATCTCCACCCAAAACCAACTCATCCCTGGCGAGCCACAAAGGCTCTAACGATGTGCCCGCCCGCACATCGGGGTAAGAATAACCAGGGACATAAGAGTGATGCCGCCAGCTCTCGGCATCGGGGTATAGGAGCTTGCACCGTAGTTCCAAAGCTCTATCCCCAAAGGGGGCCCCTCAGCTACCTGCACACTGCAAGTAGCATAAAGGCCGTATAACGGAGAGAGACGAGTCATCGCAACGCAGGTACAAAAGGGGCTACTTCTTTTATTGATTGAGATACAAGGCCCGAAGGCTTACATTACATCGTTGAGTACAAGTACATTCTGGTGTCAAGCTGCTTGTCTTTGTCCTTACAAATTTTGGACGTAACAAACCTCCCCACCTAAGTCTTTGCCGGCCCGGCAAAGATTCTAAGTACCTTTGTATCCATCTCATAAATGTAGTAAGTTACCCAATCGCCCACGCTGCAACTACTTTCTCTCTATTTCGATACAAAATTTCCCAGCATGAACAATAGCTCGGCGTTGCTCACCAACAGCTAGGTCCATAAGCGGGGTGTAACGGCGAATCTTTGCCATCATAGATTTTCTCTCGAATTTGTTTGTAAGTCGAGTCGGATTTCGATGCTTCCCGGACTTTGACCACCAGGCCAATTCCCACGCGAAAGATATGTTGTGTTAGCCCAAACAATGCCGACTCAGAGCATCAGGACATCTTTATGCTGACCCGAAAACTCGTCCCATCTCGCTTGCTTAGGGAACAACTTCTCCTGCGTGGTAAAACAGAGGTTAGTCACATCGCCAGTGACAAACCCAAAGAAAGAAAACTTAGTTCCGGGAAAGTAATGCCTCAAAATATCAAACAGAGGATTACCGCAAGCATCTCTTGCACATGAGCCGGACAACATTGTTCAGCTCGGTATAACTTCCGACTCTCAAGGGACTTATCAAACTCAGGCAACTTAAGCAACGGTTCGAGGAAATAGGTCACTTCAGCCACTCGAATGCCTTCAGGGCGCGCACCCGTCCCCGTCCCATTTTTTTGCTCACTTGAGCAAGTCGGTAAAAAGGGGCTACCTTCTAAGAAAACCTTCCCCGCATCAGCGTTAACATTTCGCCAAGCCAAGGACAGGGCGAAGTTCAGATACATCCCTCGGAGTCGTCCTCACTCGGATCGCTTCCACTTGGATGGGTCCATACGAACCCCCGGCGGGGATGATGTGGCCTGTGAAAGCAAATTCTCATTAACCGAATGAACAATTCTCCCTCTTCACACTAGCTCGTGTGCCCGAAAACGAACCCGCAAAAAGGGTGATCCCCAGACATAGGGGAATCTTGGAAACTCCAAGATCACAAAAGTATCAACTCCCACCCACATATCGACTTATGTACATAATTTACATGAGCCATGAACAGACATAACTTCTTCGTGGCTGTCAAAATGGTATGGGTTTGGGGTTGTCAAAAGCCTGGTGCCCGCACGGCACTCAGGGCGACGGGCTTGCCCGGGCCCTTTAGGCGGATGCAAATAGAGCCAACAAAAGTTGAAGGACGACATCCTTGCGAGCACCCTCTTTAGGAGGATTCAAAAGCGCAGAAAGATTCGCTCGCTTAGGACAGGATGTAACAAAATGTGCATCCCCACAAAAGTAACAAGTTGGGACGAAGTTGGGCTTAGTCTTCTTCCCCTTCTTGTGAAAGGACTTTGAATCCCTTCCCTTAACCAAACATCTACCTGCGTCGATTCTGAGTGACTTGAGTCGCACTCAGGCGGGGTTGCTGGCCACTTTCCGCTTCCGCTGGGAGGAATCACCCTCCTTCCCTGGATTGGAAGAACCAGCCTTTGCAGGTGAAGACTCATGTCGAAAATCCACCAGACCCTCAGCGACCCCAATAACTTGGGGAACAGTTGTCACCCTGCTTCTCCTTATCATTTTGAGCCCAGGGTTTCAAACCCTCAATGAAGCATGGACTTTGTCACCTTCGTCCATCGACGGGAGGTCAGAGATGATGGAGACAAACTCCTCAACATATTCACGATTAGAACCGGACTATTTCAGAATTCGAAGACGAGTCCTCGCTCTATGAGCAGTATCCAATGGGAGAAAGTGTGCCCTTAAGGCTCCCTTGAAATCAACCCAAGTTCTAGGAACCGATTCGCCAATACTACGGTCTGTCTCTTCCTTCAACCGCCACCACTTTTTGGCATGCCCAACAAGATAAGTTTTAGCAATCGAGACCTTCAGGTCTTCTCTTACCCTAGAGGCATCGAAGAAACTTTCCATATCATAGAGAAAATTCTCAATGACTTCGGCATCTCGGGTCCCATCGAATGGGGTGGGATCCCTTGGTTTAACCTTTGAATCACCGAATGGAACTCCCCGACTTGCTAAGGCATCTAGTGCCTTGCTCAATTTCTCGGAAAGATCCGCATTTTGCCTAGCCAGCGTGGCATTATCATTAGCTCGAGTCTCAGAGTCTTGTTCTTGCTCTTGACTCTCAAATCTTGCTTGAGTTGTGCAACATCACTAGCCAGCGCATTGACTACATCTTTAAGGAACTTGTTGTCATTCACAAGTCCTTGAACAGCACTAATCAAATCCAACTCTGGGTCCACCGCATCCGCTTCCCGACTTGATAGACCCACAACATCTTAACTCTTCAAGGTAAGTCCAAAGTGTTGCAGAGTCAGGACCTTTTCTACCCATGATCGGCAATCTGCTTGCAAGACTTAGTTTTGGATGCAACCTTAACACAAATCCGGAATGGGGCCTCACTACGAGTTCAACACTTTAACAATCTGGAGAGGCCCCATTCCGGATTTGTGTTAAGGTTGCAATCCAAAACTAAGTCTTGCAAGCAGATTGCCGATCATGGGTAGAAAAGTCCTGACTCTGCAACACTTTGGACTTACCTTGAAGAGTTAAGAGATGTTGTGGGTCTATCAAGTCGGGAAGCGGATGCGGTGGACCCAGAGTTGGATTTGATTAGTGCTGTTCAAGGACTTGTGAATGACAACAAGTTCCTTAAGATGTAGTCAATGCGCTGGCTAGTGATGTTGCACAACTCAAAGCAAGATTTGAGAGTCAAGAGCAAGAACAAGACTCTGAGACTCGAGCTAATGATAATGCCACGCTGGCTAGGCAAAATGCGGATCTTTCCGAGAAATTGAGCAAGGCACTAGATGCCTTAGCGAGTCGGGGAGTTCCATTCGGTGATTCAAAGGTTAAACCAAGGGATCCCACCCCATTCGATGGGACCCGAGATGCCGAAGTCGTTGAGAATTTTCTCTATGATATGGAAAGTTTCTTCGATGCCTCTAGGGTAAGAGAAGACCTGAAGGTCTCGATTGCTAAAACTTATCTTGTTGGGGCCAAAAAGTGGTGGCGGTTGAAGGAAGAGACAGACCGTAGTATTGGCGAATCGGTTCCTAGAACTTGGGTTGATTTCAAGGGAGCCTTAAGGGCACACTTTCTCCCATTGGATACTGCTCATAGAGCGAGGACTCGTCTTCGAATTCTGAAACAGTCCGGTTCTATTCGTGAATATGTTGAGGAGTTTGTCTCCATCATCTCTGACCTCCCGTCGATGGACGAAGGTGACAAAGTCCATTTCATTGAGGGTTTGAAACCCTGGGCTCAAAATGAGATAAGGAGAAGCAGGGTGACAACTGTTCCCCAAGTTATTGGGGTCGCTGAGGGTCTGGTGTTTCGACATGAGTCTTCACCTGCAAAGGCGGGTTCTTCCAATCCAGGGAAGGAGGGTGATTCCTCCCAGCGGAAGCGGAAGTGGCCAGCAACCCCGCCTGAGTGCGACTCAAGTCACTCAGAATCGACGCAGGTAGATGTGTTGGTTAAGGGAAGGGATTCAAGTCCTTTCACAAGAAGGGGGAAAGACTAAGCCCAACTTCGTCCCAACTTGTTACTTTGTGGGGATGCACATTTTGTTACATCCTGTCCTAAGCGAGCGAATCTTTCTGCGCTTTTGAATCTCCTAAAGAGGGTGCTCGCAAGGATGTCGTCCCTTCAACTTTGTTGGCTTATTTTGCATCCGCCTAAAGGGCCACGGGCAAGCCCGTCGCCCTGAGTGCCCTGCGGGCACCTAGGCTTTTGACAACCCCAAACCCATACCATTTTGACAGCCACGAATGAAGAAGTTATGTCTGTTCATGGCTCATGTAAATTATGTACATAAGTCGATATGTGGGTGGGAGTTGATACTTTTGTGATCTTGGAGTTTCCAAGATTCCCCTATGTTCTGGGGATCACCTTTTTGCGGGTTGTTTTCGGGCACACGAGCTGTGTGAAGAGGGAGAATTGTTCATTCGGTTAACGAGAATTTGCTTTCACAGGCCACATCATCCCCGCCGGGGCGGTTCGTATGGACCCATCCAAGGTGGAAGCGATCCGAGTGAGGACGACTCCGAGGGATGTATCTGAACTTCGCCCTTGTCCTTGGCTTGGCGAAATGTTAACGCTGATGCGGGGAAGGGTTTTCTTAGAAGGTAGCCCCTTTTTACCGACTTGCTCAAGGGTGAGCAAAAAAATGGGACGGGACGGGTGCGCGCCCTGAAGGCATTCGAGTGGCTGAAGTGACCTATTTCCTCGGAACCGTTGCTTAAGTTACCTGAGTTTGATAAGTCCCTTGAGAGTCGGAAGTTATACCGAGCTGAACAATGTTGTCCGGCTCATGTGCAAGAGATGCTTGCGGTAATCCTCTGTTTGATATTTTGAGGCTTACTTTCCCGGACTAAGTTTTCTTTCTTTTGGGTTGTTGTCACTGGCGATGTGTGAAACCTCTGTTTTACCACGCAGGAGAAGTTGTTCCCTAAGCAAGCGAGATGGGACGAGTTTCGGGTCAGCATAAAGATGTCCTGATGCTCTGAGTCGGCATTGTTTTGGGCTAAACAACAATATCTTTCGCGTGGGAATTGGCCTGGTGGTCAAAGTCCGGGAAGCATCGAAATCCGACTCGACTTACAAACAAATTCGAGAGAAAATCTATGATGGCAAGATTCGCCGTTACACCCCGCTTATGGACCTAGCTGTTGGATGAGCAACGCCGAGCTATTGTTCATGCTGGGAAATTTTTGTATCGAAATAGAGAGAAAGTAGTTGCAGCGTGGGGGATAGGGTAACTTACTACATTTATGAGATGAGATACAAAGGTACTTAGAATCTTTGCCGGGCCGGCAAAGACTTAGGTGGGGGAGGTTTGTTACGTCCAAAATTTGTAAGGACAAAGACAAGCCTTGACACCAGAATGTACTTGTACTCAACGATGTAATGTAAGCCTTCGGGCCTTGTATCTCAATCAATAAAAGAAGTAGCCCCTTTTGTACCTGCGTTGCGATGACTCGGTCTCTCTCCGTTATACGGCCTTTATGCTAACTTGCAGGTGTGCAGGTAGCTGAGGGGCCCCTTTGGGGATAGAGCTTTGGAACTACGGTGCAAGCTCCTATTACCCCGATGCCGAGAGCTGGCGGCATCAACTCATTATGTCCCTGTTTTCTTACCCCGATGTGCGGACGGGCACATCGTTAGAGCCTTTGTGGCTCACGCAGGGATGAGTTGGTTTTGGGTGGAGATAAGTGTGTTGGTATCCGCCCGATGCCCTCACCCTCCGGTCATCGGTGCTTGCACTAGCTGTGTGGGTGAACCTCGTGGTTTCCCGGGCACTGGCTTTACTTGTACTTGGGCTGCGCACTTGGGCAGGAGTTGCAAGTGGTGCGCAGATCCCCTTTGACCTTGACGCTTGAAGTTGAGGGAATTGGGATGGCCAGGAGAACTTATCTAATAAGGGTGGTATAAGTCCACTCTCATCCTTGTGGTTATGAGTGGCGCAGCCCGGCAATGCTGCGCTATACTTGTAGTGTTCGTCACACGCTTAGTTACAGCTAATTTGTGAAGTATTCTGTTGTCGATCTCCTCTTTCATCATTCCATGATAACGCACATGTCATTCTTCTTGAACTTAATCAAGGAATATCCATCTACTGGGTTCATAACTACATTATACCTTCTGTATTTAGTACGGACTCGATCCTTTAGTAATTTGAGGTCTCTTTCCTTAGAGCCTCTTATCTCATTTCTCATGTTGATCCACTTGGAATGCACTTCCAGTTCCTTACGGAATGGACAGTGTGCTTCCTGTGAAACCTTACATCACATGGTCCAGACTACTGGCGTTACTGCACAGTCTGTCTCCCATTTCATCACCTTACTTACATCGGGTTTTAATTCATAAATTTGATTGCTTTCGTGTCAATATTTGATGGCTTATATATAGTGGTTGCTTTTCTGCGCACCGTAACTTAGTCTACCTGACAGGTATTATACTTACGGCCTCCACTACCGAAGTAGCTTTAGCTGTCTTATATTGACCATTGATGGCACGATTCTTCAATTGTTGACTTCAACGACTCGTGTTATATTCAATCCCTTTCATGGTGTAAACACACTGGGAGTTCCCCAGGTTTGATGTAAGGCCGTTGTCGCATCATACTGTAAGATTGTTATCATTCAGCTCGAAGATAATTGCTTCAAATTTCAAATTTATTTCACTCAAAGTCTCATAACAAGGAGATGTATCCCCACCCTCAAGGAGTGGTTCGTTCTCCGCCCCCGTCATTTATATTATCTCTATTCTCATTGGTGCCCTTTTCTGGCAATTCCTCCTCAATTAATTTATATTTATAGGTTTTGTAACCTCTCATATCTATGAATTGTAGTTTGTTTATGGCTTAGATAAGCCCTCTTATGCCTTCTGGCGCCTCGAGTCCTGATGTGGTTAACATACTTGGCTCGTAGGTTTTTAATGTTTAGTATTCTCCCGCGCGAGCCGGTGTCCGGCTCACTGTGGCACTCTTATTCATCTGTAGGTTATCCACGTAATTCTCTTATTCTCTGAACTCTATCAATGTTGGGTCACATCATTGGATGTACTATTGGGTTTCACAATAAGTTGTTGTATCTCGCTTCCTGCTGTGGAAGTTCGCTTAGGTAATCCGATGTTAATCAGTGTCTGTGACAATACCTTCGCTCTCATAGACTTGTGTCTTTTAGCAATTAAGGATTCGTTTTCATTAGGCATCTGCCATCCGGTGTCTAAGTCGGATATTTACCCTGCCTATCATGTGCTTCCATGTCAATACATTGTTCAACTTTCGTTGACTACGCCACCCGTTAATGACTAATCATACTTGGGTGTTAATGAGTTAGGCAAGCAATACTAACCATCGTTTATGGGTCTTTTTCTGCTCAACTATACCAACCATATGGTGTAGTCCTTTTGAGGTTCTCTCTTTCGTGATTGCACTTCTTTGATCCTAGGTAGGTCATTGCTTAAATTTGTTCTCTCTGATTCTGTTTCTCGGGTTTATCAACATCTTCAATGAAGGGTGTTGTTAATGGTATTATTCTGGGAGTTCATCCCGTTATTTTTGAAAGTTGTTGTGTCCTCCATCTTCATTGTATGTCGTAATACCTTCCTTCTAGGTTATTACTTACATCTGGTCTTGCTCACATTGTTGAGTAATCTCCTCGGTTCTTCTCTTCAAGGTTAGCTTGGTTTTGGGTTGATGTTCTTACCTGTAGTGTCGGTTATCTGTTGTTGATGCTCACGTCGTTTAGTTTCCTGACCAAGTCCAGCTCCCTGCTGATTGGTGTATTGATTTAGTTGTCATGGTCAGGCCGTCAGGCCTTTCCAAGGTTTCACTCTTCGGTTTTAAGGAATTGTAATCCGGTGTCAATATGTATTATATCCGTGGTTTTTACCATTTGGTCTTCACGGCTTCCCGTATAGCTTCATTGCGGCAGCACTTGCCAAGGCAAGTGCACCATGCAAGATGGGATGTCGGTACTGTGTACGTCGGTAATGGTACATTCTCCTAACTCCACGTAATTAGTAGTCCACGGGACTCCTTCGTTGCCCTTTTTGGCTTTGGTTAATTGATTATCCGGGCAGCTTCCTGACTGCTTTTGTTAGTATAGTTACTTATCAGGGTATTCCTCTTTCTGAGGGGACCCTTTTTCTTTCGCTTTCGCCATGGTTCTCACTCTCGTTTCCACACCTTCATCGTGGTTATCGAGTATTGACTCTCCTTAGGCACTACGTCGTAGTCCTATCTTGGAGTATGACTTGCATATGTATTCGTAGCCGTCTGAGCTATTGCAGTCAGGTCTTTGCAACCCCCCCCCCCCCTTTTTTTGTAGTTTTGGAGTAATCCACTGCATAATTGACTTTTAGGTAGTCCCTATGCTCTTGTGCGGTATTATCCCGCTGTTATTGCTCCCTAGGACTGTTGTCCGGTGTTTCTATCACTTCTCTTGTCCTCTCATTGCATTCGTAGTGCTTTTCTTCCTACTGGTATGGCGGGGTTATATCGACTGCATAGCATGTCGACCCGAGTTGCCGGTAATTATTATTCTCTCATTGGTAAGATTCCGTTGGTAGTGCCTATTTCAACGTTGCGCTCCAATTAGGACCTTCAAGTCTTGAAAGACTGTTGTATAACGAGGTGCTTCTCGTATTGCATAATGCTAAGTAATTGCCAGATCGGGTTTTCCCGAGTAAGAGAAAGCTTGTCATCTCTCTGGCGTTCATTTCTAGTATCTTAGAACCAGGGGCGCGGAGGGCGGGTCAGGTATTATAGATATCCGATACACATCAGGGAATCCTAACTAACGCACCTCACGCACTAATACTCAACCCTTATCCCAAAGTCTACTATTCCTAACTCGGTAATTCCTAAGCTCGGTAATTTCCAGTCATCAGAGCGTAACTATGCTCTGATACCACTTTTGTAACACCCCATCTCCAAATACAATGATCGTCGCCCTAAGTCCATCTCGTTCATTAACAATGCAGCGGAAAAGTTCTACTAAATTGGTGTTACCGCCGTTAGTCACCCACGTGACCAACTAGGCCTATTCTCTTACAAGTCACGGTCTGAGTAACTGGATAATTACTCGAGCATCTATACAATACAATCCATAAACCATAACTTATACCGAGTATCTCATATCCTAATACATCATACTAACATCTCATCCGTTTACAAAACGAGTGTACATGCACAACTCGTGTAACAAATGTAAAAGCAAACCCGAAGTACTCTACCCATTCCTACTCTCAGGACGGTCGTCTTCTGCTATTCACCTACAAAATAAACAGTTGCCCCCAAGGGGGTCAGCACCTTTGCTGGTACGATTCTCTTATAGCCCCCAAGCTAACGGGGCTACGACGACTAATTGTCGATAGCATGAAGTTGATTAGATACACAACATAAGTAAGAAGTGCAATAAACAGCAAGCCACATATGAACAAACATAGTTCACACACAATGAACGACTTAAAAGCGTTCCATTAATAAGTGAGTTAATCAATTTACTCCTTAAGATATGATTTTTCTTAATCTTAGTCCATTCTTACCTTACCTCAATCTTAATCCTTATCTCAAATCTTATCTCAAATAAGACAAACGTTCTTTAATTAGAACTGATCGTACCTTAGTTCGTTGTTTATTTTTCTCGGGTTGTTATTAACCCTAGCCAGTGAGTTATCAGCTCCACTAGCTTAAATAAACAATATTTCTTAAATTATGAGGGGTGTAGGCTTGACCCTCCTACGCCAACTGAATTTGCCTCCCACCTCAAACTGTTCATCCGTGGTGGTCGAGTCTATTTGTCGACTCTAGGTGACGAGTCATAGGACAAGTCAAACGGAAGACGGATCTAATGTCGATGCCGACCTCCTTCCTGAACATGCATGACCGGAGTCAGTCCCGGATTCCTCACTCCCAAGTTCCAGTTAGTAGAAGTCTCAAAGTCAATGTTGTTAGTTAACCACTTTCGGTTACTAACAAAACAATATTTTACTAAACTTTGTTAGTAAGTTCTCAAGGTAAGTTGTGTTAGTGCATCACAATCACACAACAAACATAATATTCCGGTTGCCTGCTTTATCTTGTTTAGTCGGAACATATAAACAATTAGCACACAAGCCGAGGGACACCTCATTAGCAAGCAGGCTACAAGAAAACCATACCATACACTGGAGATTGGCTAGCTCTTAATACCACGTTCGCCTAATCCGTCGAACGCCTCCGACTAGCTAGATCTGTAACCAGAACTAGTATTAGTATCCTGTGTCTTAGAACTAGTTTGGTTCTCTTTTCAACTTAAACCTCTTCCTAGGTTAACCCGGGTATAATAGTTTACCGTTAAACGGGTTCGTTCATTTAGGAGCGTTTTCAAGCTCAATTCTAATTCATTAACATACTAACGTCGTTAGCAGTTACTTAGTTGCACAGTTAGCAACTTTAGACTTATACGGACCTTGTATTAGGTTTTCGTAGTTTTCACTATTCATCCGTATTTCACATTTCATTTATACGGTCTCGTATTCTACTATTCATTTATACAGCCTCGTATTTTACTATTCATGTATACGTCTCGTATTTTACTGTTCATGTATACGTCTTGTATTTTACTGTTCACGTATACGTATTTCCTATTCACGTATACGGATACTATTCATGTATAACAAAAATTTTTGTATACGTATTTATTTCTTTTTTCCAATATAACTTGTATTTTCACTAAAAATCCTTTAATATTGATTCCTACTATTTTTTCTTAAATTACGGGTATACCTCTCGTATACCCCAAGTTATTTACAGGTCTCGTTTAATCCCGTGGTAACTCTGTTCCTTTTACAACTTGTTTCTAAATTCTTTATTTAGTTTCCTTAACCTTCTAAACACATAAAAATGTGTTATTACATTTCTTACCCATAGCTTTCTTTTAATTTCTATTTTACTCATAATAAGTTCTAAACTTGTTATTTTTATTTCTAATTTCTTCCAAAGTCTTTCTTAATAAATTTCTTTTATAATTTTGGTCAATTACCAAAGTATACCCATGGTTGACCAGTCTTTTACGGTCAAATCCCTAACTTTCCCGAATTTACAGTTTTACCCCTAAAGTTAATTTAACTTAACTTTTTATTCCTTAAATATTTTAATACCTAATCTTTTGGTATAAATTTTATTCTAACTCATCCTAATATTTTATAAACTGTCATTGACCACATTTGACCACGTTTGACTAGTAAAGTTACCATTACACCCTTGTGGTTTATTCTTTCATTTATTAACCAATTTAACTCCAATTAATTTCTAATTTTCATAATTAATTTACCTACAGATTTTTGAACATCAAAAATCATTTTAAACATCTATAAATCACCAGATTTAATTATCTAATGTTATAGTATATATATACCATCCTTTATTAACTTTTAAATTTACCAAAAACCTTATAAATTCCTTATAATACCTATAAACTCTTTATAAATTGTAAACTTAATTCTATAATTATTTTCTCATCATCTAAACTCTCAAAAATTCCATATTAACCTCATATATTTTCGGAAATCACATTATGTTACCAAAACTTCTTAAATTTTACATATTACTCTTAATTACTCTAATTCCTTTAACATAACTAAGTTAGATAAGTTTTCTAACTCAATTATATCCATAATTTTCGGCCATAATATAAATCATAGTTTATGATTTTTTCTTGTATATTATGATAGCTTATATTGAAGCTTATATCATAAGGAGTATAAATCTATTCTTAGATTTAATAAACATTAACTTTTAATAAGCTAAAAATTGAATATTAATCACTAAAATTTCGGCAATAAATAATAAGATGAAGAACATGTTAGATCTTATATAGATCAACAATTAGAACCTTGAAATAGGTCGTTGTAGGATTTACCTTGTATATTAACCTTTAGCTTGATTTCCTTAGAAATTTTGACAGCAATTTGCTTGAGAAATTGGCTCCAAAATCATAGAATAAGATGAAGAATAAGAAGGGTTGGTAACCATAGGCACTCGGCCTTGATGAAAATCAAAGAACAAAGAGTTTCCAAGAAGGCGATGTTTTACCTCGAGAATCAAAGGCACTTCTTCGTGGTGTTTCCTCAGAGTTTGGACACCGATAAGCTATGGATGTAAATATCTTAGAAATAGGATTCCAATGAGCAATCAAGCCTGTAATTTGGACTTAAGATGAGAAGGTTATGATTTGTGCAAGACAAGGTGTTCTTTAAGGTTCTAATCTAGCAACAAAGGAGTTTTTGTGCAGTTTCTTCAAAGGGAGGAGGAGCCACGAGTTCAATAGCTATAAGAATGATGAATGAGTGTCTTATTGATGAATTATTCAGGGGACAATGTGATAAGGCACTCATGGAAAGGCTTAATATGTGTAAAGTAAGCAAAATGCCATTTTAACACCTTTATGAGTCACTCCCCATGTCGGCACCTATAGGTCTTCTTTGACCTGATTTTTTGTTTCTCCCTTGTATTTATGTAATATTAGATGTATTAATCCCATACATAAGGACTTATACCATGTGTTAGGTATGTTACATAGCCGAAAATGCCTTAAAACACCATTTTATGTGCTTCCGGGTTCACATTGATTATGCAATTTGTTTTGGCTAGTTTAAATGTGTCCTTAGTATATTTACATCATTTAGAAACTTTTTTCATGAAATAGCATGTTGCTCATTGCAATTTAAACCAAGTCGTTTAGTGGTTTCTCCTTGACTTTCGTCAGTTTTAATACCTGACTTACTGTGGGCTTGTATACTTATTTTGTGTGTATACGTAATGGTTCCTGTGACCATTTCATTGTTGTTTCATTGGTTATTTATGGTATTTAGGCTCATTAGCCTTTTCGTTCCATGTATACATGCTTAAAGCACATTTTTCCTTAAAGCACATTTTTGTGCTCTAAGGTGCGTTTTCGGTTTAAACGCTAATTCCGCTTAATGCGTATTATTAATCTTAGGGGTATTTCATAATTGAAATCTCTTGGGAACTTATTGGTAGTTCCCTAATTTATTTGTGCTCTTTAAAACACCTTTTTGCTCTAATTGTTCTTAAAGCATGTTTTGGAGTAAATTGTTGTTTAACACTTCTTCTAATGTTTCTAAGGCACGTTCTAGCCTTAGTATATCCTAATTAGATAGTTCATTAATATATTAAGGTTTGGGGTATTTCATAAGGGTTGAGTGATAGCGTGAGAAGTACGCTAGATAGGAACTTCCAGTGTGTTCTGGATACGTACAATATCAAACCCGCCCTCCACATCCCCCATTTTATAGCTTGGGAAAGAACGCCAGAGAGATGGAAAGTCCTCGCTTACTCTGGAAAACCCGATCTGGCAGTTATGAAATATTCTTATAAGAACCAGAACCTGTCATACGGTAGATTCCAAGAACCGGAAATCCCATAGACGGTTCCCGTCTGAACGACATTACCGCACTCAATGGCGAGAGATTGAAAAATCCTAACCACAGGAGACTGGAATTTACGGCAGCATGGGGTGACATGCTTAGCAGTCGCGAGAACCCTACTTAGCCAGCAAGAAGAAAGCACTAACCGTGCAACAAAGTGAAAAAGGTGAAATAACAAAACCCGAGACACAAGTCTACGGGACCGCGATTGTTAGAAAATACCACCAAAGGTATACTAATCGACTAAGGAAATAGTTAGGAGTGGATAACTCCAAGCCCACGCACCTAAAGAGGATGCAATACCTAATCGACGTAGCTTGGACAACTACAAGAATATCTAAGAATATACACAGTAGGACTATAGACGTAGTGCCTAGAAATCAGAGACAAGTCTCGGTAACCATGGTAAATGTGTGGAAACGAGCATTGAGGAAAAACGCAGAACTAAGCGTAAAGGGGTCTCCAAGGATTGGAGAAGCACCCTGATCAATGACAGTCATGTCAAGACCATTGAGAAGTGACTCAGGAGATC
>CM041781.1:8196318-8233050 GCA_023374045.1 Limonium bicolor | reverse complement strand
ACTTGTCTCTGCTCCTATTGTGGTATCACCCGACTGGTCCCAACCTTTTGAAATCATGTGTGACGCCAGTGATTATGCGGTGGGTGCTGTTTTGTGCCAAAAAATGGATAAAATCTGAGAGTCATTTATTATGCAAGTCGTACTCTAAATGATGCTCAGAAAAATTATGCCACCACCGAAAAAAATTGCTGGCAGTCGTCTTTGCTTTGGATAAATTCCGTCCATATTTATTGGGTAGTAAGGTTATTATTCATACTGACCATTCTGCCCTCAAGTATTTATTTGCCAAAGCAGATGCAAAACCTAGGTTGATAAGATGGATACTTCTCTTACAAGAATTCGACATAGAGATAAGAGATAAGAGAGGTATCCAGAATGTCGTGGCTGACCACTTGTCAAGGATGGAGGGACCAGAAGACGAAAGACCCATCAATGAGTTTTTCCCGGACGAGGCAGTATTCACAATCCAAACGGCAGGAGACCCTTGGTTTACCGATATTGCCAATTATCTGGCTACAATATCATCCCAGCTGATATGACATATCAACAGCGAAAAAAGTTCTTTTCGATTGTCAAACATTATTTATGGGATGATCCATTTCTTTTCAAAATCTGTGCAGATGGTATTATAAGGAGATGTGTGCCACAGACGGAAATCAGAAATATCCTTCTCCATGCCATTCTAGAGAAACCGGCGGACATCACGGTGCAACCCGTACAGCTGCTAAGGTACTTGAATCCGGTTTCTATTGGAACACCCTTCACAAAGATTGTCATGCTTTTGTGTCTACTTGTGATCGGTGTCAAAGGCAAGGTAACATTTCTCGCCGCAATGAACTACCCTTGAATAATATGCTGGAGGTTGAATTATTTGATGTTTGGGGGATTGATTTTATGGGACCCTTCCCAAATTCTTGTGGAAATTTATACATCTTAGTAGCAGTCGATTATGTCTCTAAATGGGCGGAAGCCCTTGCTTGCTCTACTAATGATGGTAAAGTTGTGATGAAGTTTATAAAGAAAAACATTTTCACTCGATTCGGTGTTCCTAGAGCAATAATCAGCGATGGTGGATCTCACTTCTGCAATCGCCAGTTTGATGCTCTCCTGAAGAAATATGGAGTCCGACATAAGGTTGCTCTACCATACCATCCTCAAACGAATGGTCAGGCAGAGATAACAAATAGAGAGCTAAAATGGATTCTGCAGAAGACGGTGAGCTCTTCTCGAAAGGATTGGTCCTTAAATTGATGATGCGCTCTGGGCATACCGTACCGCCTTCAAAACACCTATTGGCGTGTCTCCCTACAAACTAGTTTTTGGGAAGGCATGCCACTTGCCTGTGGAATTAGAGCACAAATCTTATTGGGCTCTGAAGGTGTTAAACTTTGATCTACAACAAGCCGGTGAAAAGGAAGTTCCAATTGACTGAGCTGGAAGAACTTAGGAACGACTCTATGAGAATGCAGTGATTTATAAGGAGAAGACCAAGCGTTGGCACGATAAGATGATTGCCAAGCGAGAATTCAAAGCAGGAGATCAGGTCCTTCTTTATAACTCCAGACTTAAGTTCTTCCCAGGTAAGTTAAAATCTTTCTGGTCTGGACCATTTACAATAATATCTACCTCTCCTTATGGAGCTGTGGAATTGGACAATAAGAAAGGAGGATCGTTTAAAGTAAATGGAGCTCGAATAAAATTATTTCTGGGAACCACGTTAGACAACGAAGAGGCTTCTGCGCTTCTTCTCAAAGATCCAGTCACAACTTAAAACTCAGGTACGGTCTAGCCAAAGACCTAAAGATGGGCAGCTTGGTAGGAGGCACCCTACTATCTATCTTTTTAATCTGTATTGTGCTTATATTGTATCTTATTTTGAAAAAAAAAAAAAAAAGTGAAATAAAAGAAAGGAGAGAACGAGGAGAATTAACTTGAGTTCTTCTGGCTGTTTAGAATATTTATTCCAGGAACATCTTGCACATCTATAGCCGAACTCAAGTGTGGGGGAGCTACACTACATATTCTGCATAAATCTGGGGAGTACACTATCTTTACCTTGCTCTTTAAATTTTCAATATTTCCTATTACCATGCTTTGTGATCATTACAGGTAGTTTGCATGCCCTGTTATTTTAATTCTTTCTATGCAATGAGGGCATTGCTTTGGTTCAAGTGTGGGGGAGATATAATAATCAAAAGCTTGCTCTTAAGTTTGTCTCTTTTTCGACACTGTGTTTAAATTTGTTAAGTGATTAATAATCAAAGAAGGAGCCATATAGGGAGTAATGCCGGTGTTAACAGGTTTAAAGGGTACATACAAAAAAAACACTCTGCTCCTTACTCAATGCTAAAAAATTCTGAGGAAATTATCATTTGAATTTTGTTTTGACTTTGAGCCTGGATTTGATTTGGAAAGAAATGGTGGAAAAAGAACAAGGCAAGGTACTCCTCTGATCCAAACAGGCATATTCTGATCCTAAACAGGCCTCGTCCACTCGGTTATTAAGTTCTTAGGGGTGCTTCATCACCCGGCTACCTAAGGTACTCGGTATCTGGGATAGTAGACCCAAAACCGCTACAAGGGTGGAGAGAAAAGTCTGAGGTAAAAGAAAAATGAACTTCAAAATTGAAGTATCTGTGCATTCTGTACCAAAATGATAAAAACTTCTTCATGGATCATGAGTATGTGGCATTGAAAGGTATAATGGAATAGATTTTACTTCATGCCCCTTGTCGTTCAAAGGAAATGTGAAAGAAAATGGTGGATTGGCTCAGGGTTAAAAGCAGAATTCTCATGGTACTGCTTCTCTTTCTTTTGTAGGATTTCAGAGTTATTCTCAGAAATAGAAATATATCTAAATAAATTTAATGTTATTAGTACCCTTTTAAAATCTGAAAAGATTGGCAATTACCTCTTCTGTGCTCTCCTTACTTGATTATTGTCTGTTTAACTTGTTTAAACATTATGTCAGAAAGATTTGCTTGAGGACAAGCAAAAGATAAGTGTGGGGGAGTTTGATAAGTGAGAAATACATAGACATTTAAGGGTTTAATTTACCTTGTACTTACTTACTTTCAGGATAATATTACTCACTTATCGTATGTTTTTCCTCTAGTTATGTTTTATTGATTATCTCACAAATTTATTGGTTAAACATGAGGAAAACCAAGCTAGGAGCAAAGTACACGAAGAGACGAACGCGTAGGCGAAAACGGGGATCAAATCGGAGCTAAAACGAAATTTTAGAGGCAATTGACCTTGGTCCGGACCAGTGTCCGGATCACCTGGTCCGGACCAACACACGCCAGCGCACCCGATAAGAAAATCGACATGGTCCGGACCAGCTGGTCCGGACAGTCGACTTGCCAGCGTAACAGCAGCAGTGTGAAGAGATAATTACCTTATCTCTTCACACGGATTACCACCGCCTTACCTCCCCCTTTTACCTATATTTCTCTATAAATACACCTACAAAACCCCATTAAATCATATATCATTCCACCCCAAAACTAATGCCATTTTTCCTCCATAAAATCTCCATTTTCTCTCCAAAAATCATACATCTCATCTACATAATCTCCACATAAATCCTCACTTCATCTCATCCCATAAAAACATTCCAAGAGTTCTTCCTTTTCTTAATCTACTCAGTTTTAATGTTGTCGTACTTACGATGTTTGTTTTTATAATTATGTGTGAGTAATAACTTTAGCCTCCCGGGTTGGGAAGCAAGCCTATTTTATACAATCGTGTTACGTATATTTTCTACTATAATCTGTTCAAGCAATATTTTGATTCTCGTTCTTAATGCGCTTTAATATTCAGGCCAATTATTAAAGTGATATTTGTAGTTCTCTTGTTAAAATGCGGTGCTGAGACAAGGTTCTAGACAGAAGAAGTCAAAACGGGTTAATGACTAGAAGCGAGGTTCGCCTATAGGTTAATCTGTCTCCAACAGGAATTGTTAATAAAGCGATTAATTTATAATAACTTGGGCAAGGATTGCAGCTTGTTATTTAAATTAATCAGGGTTTATTGTACAAGGACCGGTCAACGAACTAATTAAAATTCCTGAGTTTATTGCTAAAATGGTAGAAGTTTATAGTAATATAATTGGATAAAATAGGTGAGCAGAACAACCCAGGGTGCTTCTTAAAAACAAAAGAGTTTTATAAACCGCTATTATTATTCTGTTTTGATTAATTGTTCTTTTCTGTTTTGTTTACATTAAGTTTAAACCACAATCTCCCTAAAAAATGATAAGTTTCTATTCAACAGTCTAATTAGAATTCTCAGTTAATTTACACTATCAGTTAAACCACAGCAAGGTCCCCAAGAGTTCGACACCCCACAATTCCACTATTCCGTAAAACGATAGGTACACTGCCTAAGTGGAAGAAGTAGTCACATATTTATCCAACACGAGGTCATTATTTCTATAACCCTACAGGATCAAAGTCAGTCCAGCTAGTGTGTACATACCGGTACACATCAAATCAGTTAACAAGCAATTAACGACCATGGGTACCTACCAACACCACACAACATACATCCCCGTACCATGCAAACGTGCGTACATATCAGTACGTCACAAAACAATTTACCACCGTGCACATACCAGTGCAACACAAAATAATTGTCAACCATCCACATACCGGTGCAACACCGAATAATTATCATTGTGCAATTTAACCGTGTGTACATGCCAATACAACACAAGAAAACGTAACAGTACAACCCCACACTAAACCCAATTCATGCTTACTGCATTTATCCTAGCAGGATTACTTATGACCACTTACAAGGAGCCTCAAGAATTATTCAACCCCGATGTGATCAGCATCAGTAATGAACAATCTCTCCGCCCCAATTTGTGTTTCATCTCCCTTGATCCCTAGTAAAACAAGTTCGACTTCGCACTTCCATTTCAAACAATCAGGTATTTCAATCATTTACCATTTTCTATCTTCTTAATCTTTCTAGTCATAATCATACAACAATACACTTACGAATTTCTAGAATTCATTTACTCATTTCTACTCATCCCATCAATTATTACTCCATTAGCCTTCTCATCAATTGTTACTTGATTATCTCCAACTGCTATACCTAAGAAATTCACATGTATAATTCCAATTAATTTTCTATCCTCAAATCATTTACAAGCAAATCCAATCAACTCAAGTCACCTAAGGGACTCAATTCCCACTAGGTTCAATATCGGTTTCATACCGATTTATTCTCAACAAATCTCCCATATATACTCATACATACCGTGTCTAATCCCAAATAAAATACCATGTCTAATCTCGAATAGACATATACCATCGGGGTTCTCAATGCCCTGGAGTTTCTCTACTCCTTTCCACTTCAAATCTCACAAATAATCATAATTTCCACAATGAGTGAGTACAAATGTTTATATAACGTAAGTACCCATCATCAAAACAATTTCTTTTGCGCTATGCGCATTGTAGTTTACACACTTATTACGCAAAACATACACTTCGCGATTCTTGGTCTACCCCCCTTAAAAAGGGATTACGCCCACATAATCTACCATGTGTCAACATTGGACATAGGTCTAAGGCGTTCAGCCATCATGGAGTGTTCTACTTCCATGCGGTCTATTATACAATGTATTCTAGTCAAAGGGTCTTAACCATATCATTGGTTAGTCCCTGCACCAAGAATTCTCATCGGAGTTTATTTAACTCTTAACCGGGTTCGGTTCTAGTCTTAGACGCTTCAAGGCATTGATAATTATCCATTCATTCACTAGGTGTATTAAACCTTTGAATTTGTGCCCACTAGCTTCTGCTGCACGACCCTGATAACTTAGGGTTATTTTCCCTTCTCGTTATCCTTAATGTGTTATACGTCACTGTTTTATCCCTTTTTATCTTGGGAATAAGGTTCATCAATCATGCGTGGTATTCGTTTACCGTGCGTGAACTCAATGAGTTATAGGTTTTCTATCCAGCTCTCTGGAATCCATGTACATACTATTGTGTACTTGAGTGCTTATTCACTTGGTTCTCCCGACATATTGTCGGTTAAGGTTGAGCCGCTACTTAGTTGTAGTGCTTCCTCTATTGTCAGTAGCTTCTAAATTATGACCTTGCATTTTCTATGCTTCGGTCCTTATGACTTCTTACGTTTCCTTCTACCTTTTACCACAATTGTCATCTTCCCCCTTCCTAGCTATCCCATTCGATCATTACTACACAAGTGCAATACCAAAACACTCAGTCCTACAGAGTGCAGAGGCGTAAACCCCTGGGCAATAAATATCTTGTGAGATTGCAATAGGAATGAATATTGTTTCCTTATTTCTCGGTCTGTCTACCATCTTTATTCATCAACTCCATCTCATTGTATGATTTATCCACATGTATTGGTCGCTTGCTGCGCACCATGTCCTTATTTATTTACGACATTGGTTTCCATGGCATCCGCTATTACCTTAGCTTCTGCTCATGTACCTCTACCATTTATACAATGGTTCACCATTTATTTGGCTGATTACCGAATATGGTATCCTTTTATTCCTCTGAGCTCCTTGAGTGTCATTGATTTTCCCCTTCACATCTCCACATGTGCTATTTCTTCTTAACCGATTACTCCTTGGTTTCCAATAATTGCTATCAAAGCTTATCTTACACATTGCTTGGCGATAATTGTATGCTCAAGCTTCACTACATTAGGTTCTAAAAGATATATTTCTGACATTATTGATGGTATCCTCTTCTTTGGGATCCGTATGTTCTCCGCTTTTGCGGTATCACAATACGAGGGGTATCTTTGCTCGTTGGTTATTGAACCCTTTACTGGTGCCATTCTGACAACTCCCATATAGTTCACAATGGTTTGCAACCATTGAATTATGTATTATATAGTTACTCGGCATACTAGCCTTGTTGCCTAGAGCTCTGCTCATCTTAGGCTGTTTATAAGCATTGCTTCTTCATAACCGTAAATTGGTTTGGAGGTAACACTGGGCTCCATGATAAGGATCATTGCATCACGCTTCCGTCCGCTGGATGCCCTTTAAGTATCTTGGTATTGATCGGTAGCATTACAAATTTAGGGTATCCCCTGGTAAGTGGGATCCCTTTGGTGTTCTAACCGAGTGTTCGTTGTAATTCTTGTGTCTTTATCACGACATTGTTATACACCCTTCAAGGATCGCTCCTGGGTGTTGCTCAGTTATGCCATTACCTATGGCTAACATTTATGAGAATGTTTAATTTACTCCGCATTACGGTTTTGGATTCCAAATTGTCCTATTTAGGGTTATAACGTCTCCCGTTCTTAGGGTAGACCATGTGTGCTTCCCTTAAGGTTTTAACCGGTTTGGTATTTCCTTCGGTGGTGATCGGTATCTTCCGGTACCTTAGATGATCACTCTGGGTATTTATGGTGGTTGTTCTGGGAATCCCATCCTGTTCATTGAACATTGAGGTGTTCCCCGCTAGGCATTTGCCTCACACCGTGCTTAGACCGGTAATCCATTCCGGCTATTTCATGCTTTTGTTTCAAATTCGTGAGACATATCCAATGTCTTTAGTCAATTACTAGTGCTTCTCGCACTTTCTAACTCTTAATCATCCTCCTGGAGTAAGTTCTTGACTCCTTTAGCTTGTAAGCTCGTCTGGGTTCTTCAATCATTTGAGGTATTCAACTGTTTCGATCAACATTTACCTTATGGTCGTAGAACGGAGCTGGCTACTTCCTGTGTTTCGTACACTACTTGTATACATACGTGGGGTACCTTATTGGTACGTTACCACTTACCTGACTAACTCACAAGGGGTCTGTCAGGCCTGCAAGCTCCTTCGGAGTGCAGTCGTCCCACATCCCGTATTTGGGTATACTCGTAGTGCTCGTCACACACCTAGGTGAAGTATTCTGTTGTCAACTCCTTTGTATCATTCTATGATACTCACCGTGATTCTTCTGGTTTGGTTTTAAAATCTGAGGTTTAAAGAAAAGTTTGGCGTTGCCGTGTTTGAGGTCTTGGCCAGGTCTAGCTTCCTGCTGACTGGTATGTTCGTTAATATAATGGTCGGGCCGTTAGACCTTTCCAAGGTTTCATCCTTCAAGTTCTTAGGTTTGGCAATCCTTCCTTTCCTTCCATAGTCATGGTGGTACTCTAGGTATGTACTAGTTGGTCGTTAACGTCTTCCAATTGCCTTGTTATTGCTGCACTTGCCTTGGCAAGTGCACGGGTACGTCGGTTTTCAGGTTAGCAAATACCGGTTACGGTATTGTTTTCATCCGTATTTGGTGGTTTTATTGAATCTTCCGTCCATTTTTGATCTACGTGATCAATCTCCTGAGTAGCCTCTCAGTGATCTTGACAAGGTTGTCATTAATTTGGGTATATTCCCGATTCTTGTGGTAACTCCGGGTACCCTGGTTTTGCTCGTTCCCACGCCTTACGGTGTTACCGAGGTTTGACAAGTCCTTAGGAGCTACATCGTAGTCCTGTTCGTGTATGTTTTATTTAAGTATTTCTGCCTCTTGGCGTTATAGGTTTGGAGTTTATCCAACCTCGACTAATTCCTTAGTCGGTTTCTGTACCGTTGTTGGTATTATCACGCATTGCAGTCCACAGACTCTCCAGTCTCGGGTTTTGATACTCCGCTTTCCGCTTTTCTGCTCATTGTGTAGCTATATTTCCCTTCTTGTTGGCTACGCATGGTTCTCATGGTGCCGCAAATTTAGTTATTATCGGGTTAGGATCTTCAATCCACTACCGTTATGTACGGTTATTGTCATTCAAATGGGAACCGTCTTCGGGATTTCCAGTTCTTGGTTTCTACCGTATGACCGGTTCTTCCTCTTATAAGATTTATTTTACAACTGCCAGATCGGGTTAACCCGATAATGAGAGGTCTTTCCATCTCTCTGGCGTTCTTTTCCCCAACTTATAGCGGGGTTGCGGAGGGCGGGATTGGTTATGTAGGTATCCCGGTCACACTAGAAGTCCTATCTAGCGTACCTCACACGCTAACACTCAACCCTTAGCCCTAAGTCTCTAATTCCTAACTTGGTATTTTCCTAAACTCGGTATTTAGACCATCAGAGCGTTACTTCACCCTGATACCACTTTTGTAACACCCCTACCGGTAACCACATCATTAACTCCTAACCCGTCTTCATTACCAATACACAAGCAGCGGAAATTCCAATACAACCGGGGGTGAAACAATGCCGTTAGTCACCCACGTGACTAACAAGGCCAATCCAAACTCAATTACAACAACAATTACAATATCGATCTGATGGGTCTTATTTACCGAGTACTACAAACCAAACTATACAATTCGTTCCTTGATCAATACTCAAAGCATATACAACGTCAATTCCTTATTATACAAATACAATATCCATTTCATACTATACCGAGTATCTACAATTCCCAAGTCTAACCATGACCCTTCAGTCTTACAAATCCACAATACACAATTACAATTTCTTTAACAACTGCCCATATCAATAACAACCCCGTCCTACTCTCGAACGGTTGACGGCTTCGTTGTACCTGGAAAATAAAAACAGTGCCCCAAGGGGCTCAGCAAAATTGCTGCATATGACTTCCGCATACCCCGCGTACTAGCGAGGGTACGCCGACTATTTGGTCGAGAGCATGCGGTTCATTTTAGTTCAAACAGCATGCAATACAACAATACAGTATATATGTACACTCACACAACACTCCACATTCAATCCAGGAATATAATCCACACAGATATCACATCCAGCTCGGTAAATTCAACTACCTTATTCTTAAACCTTGAGAGACCGTATCTCAAGTGAGTTCCATTCTTGTTAATCACCAACTTTCCATCCCAACCGGGTAGTTTACTTGTCCTAGATCTTTAGACACTCTCGGTCCCGATCTAGTTTTCTTAATTATTCTACTCTTGAATAATTTTAGGTTAAGCCTCAAGGCCTCCGGGCAGAGACATATAGGTCTCACCACCGGGCTTTTATAATCTCAATACGGGATTAGAAAATTCTCTCATGTTCCCTCTTCCTATCCCATAATACCCAGCTTACCTCTTTAGACGGGTAAACTCTGCCAGTCTTACTCCAATCGGGCACCACTATGTGGCACACGGCCCCGCAGGGCACCACTATGTGGCACACGGCCCGGTAACAAGGGAGTTCGACCACGGATTCAAAAACAAACGCTCTGTTGCTTCCTCTTCCTTGCACGCGTGACTCACAATCCCCCTAACCCAACTCTCGGGTTAGTAACAATAGGTACTCATATATAAATACATATATAGATATCAGTCAGCCGCATCTCTCTCGTTGCTATCATACAACTTAGGAGATTTTCCTATTTCGTCGTATCCACCGATTTAAGGGTCGCCCCTACACTTCCATTACTTAGGAACTATGTTTGTTTTCTAACATTGAGTCACATCCTTGCATAGGAGGTCGACTATTGATATTAAGGACGTTCACTAGTCTCGTGTGTCGCTTATTCTCATTTCGAGTGAATTCTTAAGTTTGTTTTATCGTTGTCCATTAATCGATGGTTTTCGTGGGTTACCTCGCTTTTGTTATTTCCCATCATGACTCTTTCTTCAAGTCTCTAGTCAAACAAGACTCAACTATGAGTCGCACTACAGTACACAATCACATGCAAGCAACTCATTCACCATTCATCCATTTCATGAATTATACAAACTTAGTTTAAATTAAATCCAACAAACAACAATACAATACAAGCACTATTAAGTGCACACAACTCGATTCGTGCAATTATCTTGTTAGGTGATCACACAATCAAACAAGCACACAATCGGGGTAACCAAGTTAGGATACAGAGCATGAGGAAATCATACCTTTCACCGGGGTTAACTTTATCGGGTGTTCTCATGTTCCTCGGTTCACACTTGTTCCTAGTCTTACTCTTGAACCACTGAGTACATCAAATGGTTCTATTAATACCAAGGTGTTACGGTACGTACATAATTGCTACTCCCGTACTTACCCCGTTACCCAGTTATCTCGGTTTACTTAAGTGTTCTTAAACTCACAACTTTCTTAATCACTTCTTAAACTTATTTACACTTCTTAGGACCTTTCAAGGTCACCAAAAAACTCCTAAACATCACCTAAAACCAATACCAATCAATCCCCCATGTTTAGAACCCATTAAAACACATTCTTTTCAATTTTTATAGTGGTCCGGGTCTACAAACCCGGACCAGACACTGAAATGTGTTTCTGGCCATTTTTACATGTGGTCCGGGTTTGTGTACCGGGATACAAACCCGGACCAACTCCTGTTATGACTTTCTGGTGCGTTTTTGCTATGGTCCGGGTTTGTGTACCGATTTGCAAACCCGGACCACCCCTGAAACTGTTAAAATTTACAGTTTTTGGACAGTTTTCAACCCCTAATTCACCTCTAATCATTTCCTAACCTTTCCACATGTTTCCTACATGTTTAAGCACCCTAAAATATGCCCTAATCATGTTCCGAACCTCCTCAAAACACTAGTCAAATCTCTACTCAAGTCCATGCTTAATTTCTATAGATTTTTCCTCCAAATTGTTACAGTTTGCACACTTGTGCATTTCCAACTTTTCCTTAATGGTTTACAAAACTCTATCACCTTACCAAACCATTTATTGACCATCACCACCCTTCCTAGACACTTGCATTATCTATACCCAAGTCCAACTCTCATTTCCAAGCTTTTGCACACTTACTCTTTTCTAGCATTTCTAAGATCCTCACAAGTCATTTTGCTACAGATGTTTACACTCCTCTCTCTAGTTCTCCAAATACCATTTCAAGGCTATTAATCCACTCTACACAACACTATCAACACCTAGGTTCTCCAATTCACTAGGTCATCTTAAAACACTTATTTTTCTACCAAAATTTTGCCATAACCTCCCCATAAACCTTACATGACCAAACCATCAAATCTCATCAATTTCCACTTGAATCAATCCTAAACTAACCACAGCCTTACAAGCGTCCTACCAGCACATAGCATTTCCTCAAAATCCACCAAACAACAATATAAATCACAAACTCCAAACACTTGGCTCCAAGGCCCTTAATTCACAATTATGTTCACAAATCTACCAACTTTCAACCAAGCACACTATCACTCATATTTTGGGTTTATTATCAAGTTTAACCCATCCCAAACTTTAAAACAATTAAGCAAGCTCTAAGGTAGGTTTCTTACCTTAATTCGCAAGTCTCTTCTTAATTCTCCTCTTGCTCCTCCTCTTTCCAAATTCGGTCAAATGGGAATGGAGGTGCCAAACTCCATCCCACATTCAAGAAACACAATAAATGGATTCAATTAACCATTTAAACCCTTAGGAAATTTTAATCCAATCAAAGGGGTTAAACACAAAGTTAGGGTTTACCTTTTGGAGCCTTTTAAGAGGGGCTTTCACCCATGAATCAAAAGGGAAATTCCACCACCATTTGAGGGTTGAAATGAAGCTCAAAATCAAGAAGAAAACAAGGCATTACAAGAGGGTAAAAATCGGTCACCAAAGGATAAGGAAGAAAAATGAGTTTTTCTTGGAGATTTTTACTTAGGAGAGAGAGAGGACTCCAAGTTCCACAAAAATTCCATTTTCCTCACCAATGGGATATACCCATGGAAATGAACTTCATCATTTTCGAATTTTAAAAAGAGGGAATGGTAGATCTTGATGAGAGGAGCAAGAATATATAATTTGTTTTTGATTTGGAGTTATAATGTAGCTTGTACAAGGAAGAGAAGTGGAGAGGCTTCAAAATCGCCATGGAAGGGGCAGGAAGAAGAGATAATCGGCAGAGAGAGGGAGGAGGAAGAGAGGAGGTTGTACGTGAGGGAAAGAAAATGAGAGGAGAGAGAGTGTTTTACTTACTTTTTACTTTTTCACCTTTTTCTTTCTTTTTCTTTTCCTTCCTTCTTTACTAGCATAGTGTGTGTGTGAGGGCTACTTAATGTTATAAAAACCGGCCCACATATATATATAAGCTGGAGCGTTTTTCGTCTTTTACAGAAAACGCTCGTTATTTTACCCGGTTTAGCACTATTCACTAACCGGGCCCGTTCCGGAATTTTCTTGTTTAATTAATTTTAATGGTTATTAATTCCATTAATTCTTAATTATAGTTACTTAATGAACTATAATTTTTACGGGTTCATTTGACCACTTAAGGTCACGTTTTCGGGTTTTCTCGAAAAACATGCGCTAAAGCTTTATTAGCGTTTTAATACATTTTGGATCCGTTTTCTTCAGAATTTGTTCCCATATATTATTTAGGCATTATTAAGCCTTTAAAATCCATCCAAAACCCTTTTTAAGGTTATATTCCTCCTAGGGTCACTTATCGCTCAATTTAGCGTTTTTCGCTTTTTAAGCGTTTTTCTCGTTTCTTTTGGATTTATTCTTTTTACCAAAATTCATTAGGCACTAATAGGCCCTCAAATATCATATTAGAGTAATTTAATCACCCTAATTAAGTTTGGGGTATTTCACTCTTGATACTCATTATTATTTCATTTGGCATGTTCATTAGTCTAGCATCATAACCCCATTGAAACCGGCTGTTGAACAAGAAGGAAGGAGAAAGAAAAACACTTGAAAAACTTGAGGTAAACAACTTACCTTAGTGAAGTTTAATATTTTAGAAATTGTGTTTGTGTTAGTGCAAAAAAAAAAAAAAGTGCTTGTGTGCGTATTGTGTTAATGCAGGTGATGGCTTTATATGTGGGAAATTCAGTGTTTAATTTATGTTATTTAAGGGCCTAAGATCCAAGCTATTTAAGGTTAATGCATCTTGATGATTGTTATTGTAAATGTGTTGAAAACAGTGTGTCGTTAGTGGTTGGTAAGTATGTGGTTTTTGAATTGATGAAGATGAGATGAATAATGCGTGTGAGTAGGTTAGAATTGTGGGGAAACCATGGCAAAATCTAGGTAGAAATGACCAAGGGAACAACTAGGTGAGTGTAGAGATCAATTTGGTAAAATACCCACCTTAGGACTAGATTTGAAGCGAGTGTGTAGTTGGTCAAAACTTCCCAAGGAAGCGGAAGTGGCCGGCAACCCCGCCTGAGTGCGACTCAAGTCACTCAGAATCGACGCAGGTAGATGTGTTGGTTAAGGGAAGGGAGTCAAAACCCTTTCACAAGAAGGGGAAGAAGACTAAACCCAACTTCGTCCCAACTTGTTACTTTTGTGGGGATGCACATTTTGCTACATCCTGTCCTAAGCGAGCAAATCTTTCTGCGCTGTTGAATCCTCCTAAAGAGGGTGCTCGCAAGGATGTTGTCCCTTCAACTTTTGTTGGCCCTATTTTGCATCCGCCTAAGGAGCCACGGGCAACCCCGTCGCCCTGAGTGTCGTGCGGGCACCTAGGCTTTTGACAACCCCAACCCATACCTTTTTGACAGCCGCGAATGAGGCAGTTGTATGCGTGTTCATGGCACATGTAAATTATGTACATAAGTCGATAAGTGGGTGGGAGTTGATACTTTTGAGATCTTGGAGTTTCCAAGATTCCCCATGTCCCGGGGATCACCTTTTGCGGGTTCGTTTACGGGCACACGAGCTAGTGTGAAGAGGGAGAAGTGTTCGTTTGGTTAACGAGAATTTGCTTTCGCATGCCACATCATCCTTGTCGGGGCGGTTCGTATGGACCCATCCAAGGTGAAAGCGATCCGAGTCAGGACGACTCCGAGGGATGTATCTGAACTTCGCCCTTTTCTTTTGGCTTGGCGAGATATAAATGCCGATGCGAGGAAGGGTTTTCTCAGAAGGTAGCCCCTTTTTACCGACTTGCTCAGGGTGAGCAAAAATGGGACGGGGACGGGTGCACGCCCTGAAGGCATTCGAGTGGCTGAAGTGACCTATTTCCTCGGAACCGTTGCTTAAGTTGCCTGAGTTTTGTAAGTCCCTTGAGAGTCGGAAGTTATAACGAGCTGAACGACGTTGCTCGGCTCATGTGCAAGAGATGCTTACGGTAATCCTTTGTCTTATGATTTCGAGACAATTACCTTCCCGGAACTAAGGTTTTCTTTCTTTCTTTTGTTGTCACGGGTAATGTGACTAACATCGGTTTTTCCACGCAGAAGAAGTTGTTCCCTAAGCGAGCGAGATGGAAAGAGCTTTCGGGTCAGCACAATGGTGTTCCTGATGCTCAGAGTCGGCATTGTTTTGGGCTAAACAACAATATCTCTCGTGTGGGAATCGACCTGGTGGTCAGAATCCGGGAAGCATCAAAATCCGACTCGACTTACAAACAAATTCGTGAGGAAGTCCGTGATGGCATAGCCTCGCCGCTATACCCCGCTTAAGGGCCTAGCTGCTTGATGAAAAATGTCTAGCTATTTTTCATGCTGGGAAATTTTGTATCGAAATAGAGAGAAAGAAGTTGCAACGTGGGCGAGAGGGTAACTTATTGCCATTTAGGGATAGAGATACAAAAGTACTTAGAATCTTTGTCGGGACGGCAAAGACTTAGGTGGGGGAGGTTTGTTACGTCCAAATTTTGTAAGGACAAAGACAAGCAGCTTGACACCGGAATGTACTTGTACTCAACGATGTAATGTAAGCCTTCGGGCCTTGTATCTCAATTAATAAAAGAAGTAGCCCTTTCGTACCTGCGTTGCGATGACTCGATCTCTCTCTGTTCTACGCCCTTTATGCTAACTTGCAGGTGTGCGGGTAGCTGAGGGGCCCCCTTGGGGATAGAGCTTTGGAACTACAGTGCGAGCTTCTATTACCCCGATGCCGAGAGCTGGCGGCATCAACTCATTATGTCCCTGGTTATACTTACCCCGATGTGCGGGCGGCACATCGTTAGAGCCTTTGTGGCTCGCGCAGGGATGAGTTGGATTTGGGTGGAGATAAGTGTGTTGGTATTCGCCCGATGCCCTCACCCTCCGGTCATCGGTGCTTGCACTAGTTGTGTGGGTGAACCTCGTGGTTTCCCGTGCACTGGCATTACTTGTACTTGGGCTGCGCACTTGGGCAGGAGTTGCAAGTGGTGCGCAGATCCTCTTTGACCTTGACGCTTGAAGTTGAGGGAATTGGGATGGCCGGAGAACTTATCTAATAAGGGTGGTATAAGTCCACTCTCATCCTTGTGGTTATGATTGGCGCTTTCCGGCATGCTGGCATAGCGCAGCATCGCCGGAGCCCTGGGGTAAATTCCCTTAGGGCATGTCAAGCTATGTGCTTGTCGTTGTTAGTATGCGAATGCCTGTTTGCCTTCACGCATGTGTTCAATGTTTCTGTGCGCATGCGTGATTGCTTGGTGCCCGAATGTTGCTCGAATGTTTCTAAGTGTTTTCCGCTGTGTGTCTTCCTGAGTTTTTTTTTCAGGAAATTATACGTCACAAAAAGGATGTAAGTTGCATTGTAGTAGTGCATTAGTTATGATCAAGTGAATGAGTAAAACTTAGGAGAAAAATCTGCAACTTATAACCTAGGATACCTTGGAACAAGTTCAAGGAAAAAGGAGTGAGAGATTTATGTGAATTTTATCAAGAATTGAGTAGCAAGTTTAGATAAGGAATTAGACAAGTTTAAGGTGTTATATTAGTGTTAAAATGTGCCTAAATACATGTGAGAAGTTTGAGGAAACAATGGGTAAAGAGAGGAGCTGAATTAACAATTGAAACTATCAAGTTTGCAGTATCTGTAGCATGGTCCGGGACTTAAGTCCAGGGTGAAGTCCCGGACCATACCAAAAAAATCGCCGAGAGTGCCCAGTTCTACTGGTCCGGGACTTAAGTTTAGTATAAACTCCCGGACTACCCCATTGAACACCCTCGAGAGTTCTCAGTCACCTTGGTTGGGACTTGGGATCGGTACAAAGTCCCGGACCAATGCCAAAATTCACCCGAGAGTATTGTTATGAGATGGTCCGGGACCTAGGGTAAGGAGAAGTCCCGGACCATATTAAAAATCATGTTTAAGGTTAGGAAATTACATGGGGTGATGGGGATTGTTTGGTATTGATGTTATAAGATTGTTTAAGACATGTTTGGTGAATTATAATGACAATTAGGAGGGTGAAAAGTTATAGTTAAGTGTGAAAGTAAACAAGTTAATAATGTGAAGTAATTAGTTAATCGAAGGATAAGTACGGTAATTAACCGACGTGATTAATTATGTATAGGAGCTGCATTCGGTGGTCAACGAACGTAGCAAGGACCGAGATATGGTTTTATTGCAGTCTGTTTGCTACCGGTTTACACCGGCTTGTATGTTGTTTGTTTTTCTGGATGTTTATGACCATGTAAGATTAAAGCATGAAACAAGTTTACAGTTATTGTTTTATGTGGCGCGTATGTTCCGATACCGTCTAACCTCAAGTATGTGCTAACCCCATTAGTTAACCAACATTAGGATCACGTAAAAGACAGTATTCGGTTTTAACGTTCCAACTTACGGAACATTCTAACTACGGCTATCCGTGTGTTAAATGCGAATTGTGTTGTTTGAATGTATCTTACCTCCCTTGTGTGCCTAACTGGGCTTGAACACTTACAATTTAAAATGATATGTTAAGTTCCATAAATGGAACTTCTAACAAGTGTATAACCGGGGGGTTAGGAATCCAGGTGTCCGGTCACGCGTGTATGTACGGGGGTCAATATCTGGATCAAATTCGACTCACTCCATGTTTTGGTAGTTTTCCTTCGTGGATTACAATCTCCCACGAGTCTAATAAATGACTCTTCTACCTTGACTTTAGTTCGGGGCTAGGGGGAATTTGTGTACGGTGTGTTTGGATCACTATATTCAACACATCTTGGGGGTAAGTTAAACGTTCAACAAACCGAACGGTAACATGTTATGTAACGAGCTTAACATGAGAATGAAATCATTCTCTAGGCTCACCAAATTTGGCTTACTTTTATTTGGTTCGTTTCTTCAAGCGATTCGTTCCTTTTTATGTTGTATGTATGTTGTTGTTATGCAATGAATGTTGTTATATTTATGCATGTTGTTTGTTAAAATGAACCCCTTGCTTATTCTGAGAAGTAGTTGTGTGTATCCCGGTAGCCAACGGGCTGCACGTTAATTATACCAGCCAAGGGTTGCTGAGCCCCTTTGGGGCACCATATTTTATTTCAGGAGAATGATCGAAGAAGCGGACTCGCTCTAGCATGGAGTACAAAGAATTACTTTTGTTATTTTTGGATAGTGAACCTGAGTTGTGTTGTACACTCGATGTTGTATTTTTGGTGGAGTTAGAATTAGAACGGTGATTTTTGTACATTAACACTCGGTATAGTGTTATTTTTGGAAGTATGTTGGAATGTTTTAACTATGCTCGGAAATCTTGTATATCAGACCGATACGCTTGTAAGTAACAGCCTTGTTAGCCACGTGAGTGGCTAACGGCGTGTAACACCGCCCCTTTTGTTAGTGTAATTGTAATGTCCTTCCGCCATAATTTAATCGTTAAGTATGGAATTTACGGTTGGGGTGTTACAAAAAGTGGTATCAGGGCGAAGTATCGCTCTGATTGCCTGATTACCGAGCTTAGGAGTATACCGAGTTAGGAAACTTAACTATAATTACAAGAGTGAACTATTATGTGAGGATATAAAGTTTGACCACTAATTAAGTGTGGATTCACCTTATCGTCTGAAAGGCGTTACAATCATTTGACCTGATACGTTTGTAAGCACAGTGCTAATGTGGGTTCATTTAAATTCAGATGTCAGGTCGTGGGCGCGGACGAGGCTGCGGGCGCGGTAGAGGAGAACCAGGGGAGAACCCTATGACTCAGATTATGGCTGATGCCGTCACGGCCGCCGTCGCGCAGATGGTTCCTCAGTTAGTCGCTGCATTGCAGCAAGGGCAGCAGCAGCCCGACGGTCAGAACCAATCGGAACTACAACCACAGCCACGCGAAACCAACTAGGTGAAAGCGGTGGCAGATTTGCGACCCCCGTCATTCAAAGGGGACACCGACCCTACTAAGTTGGAGGCGTACATCTCCGAGCTGGAGCCCGCCTACGAGACCTTGGCCGTTCCTGCTGATGCCAAGGTCCGTCTCGCCACATTTTACTTGAAGGGCTCAGCTAGGAATTGGTGGAAGCTAGTGCGGGCCGAGAAGGTGGCCGGTCCGAATTTTGGATGTAAGGACTACACGGCGTTGCTGCGAGCCAAGTACTACCCGGTGCATGTACAAGAGGCAAAGCGCCTAGAGCTGGATAGCCTGAGGCAGGGAGACAAGATGTCGGATGACGACTACTACACCTCCTTCACCGACCTTGTCCACCTTTTACCGGACCTGGGTTACTCAAACCGGGTTCTGGTGAACCGTTTCTACAGCAGACTCAGCCACCGCCTACGCTATGGCATGGGGCCAGCCGAGTACAATACCTTGCAGGTATTTAAAAATACCGTTGGTGTGTAAATAATTATATTGTAAGTGAAGGTACGTATAAATTGCGGGGCATGACTAACACCCCAAATTTCAGGAGTGCTATCATGCTGCTGCGAAGGTTGAGATTACCGTCCGACTGAGGGATGAGGAGCAGGCGCATAAGCGCAAGGCTACGGGTGATGGCCAGAATTTTCAAGGGTATGGTAGAGGTAAGAAGAAGAAACCCTACCACCAGCCACAGAAGGGCTAGCAGCAGAGCGGCAAGGGCCAGGGCCAGACTTCAAATACCGAGGAGCCACTCCAGCTCACTTATGCTGTGGCGGCCAAGCCCCTGCTCTCTCACCCACCGAAGGGTAATAACCTACTCCTGAGAACAAATTCAGTATGTATTATTAACTTTATGAAGTGAGTACTAATAGTGTGTTGTGATAACAGCTACTGCGGGCTCTGATTCTGGACGCCACTATTACTGTAAGTAGTGCAACAAAGACCACCCCGGGGTAGACTGCAAGGGGAATGAAGTGCAGTGCTATTACTGCAAAAAGACGGGACACCGAGACTTCGAGTGTTACCAGAACCCCAAAAGAAGAAACTACAAGCCCAAGTGGGAGGGTAAGGGTAAGGCCGTAGTGACCTCCAAGGGCCCAAAGGCGACGAACCAGCCTACACCAGATCAGGGGAAGCGAAACTTCCAGAAGGGATCAGGATCGGGAGGTGGCAAGGCCACCCTTAATGTGGTTGATCGGTCAGAGGCAGTTGGAACCTCTTCTAGACCAGGTACTACTTAAAACGATTGAAAGAAATAATTGCATGTTTGCTGCATTTCATGCATGAGTGTTAGTAAACTAGAATGTACAACTACGTGGACAATGAATTGAAGTATGACCTACAACTTACCTAAGTTAGATAATTCTAAAACTTAGGAGCTTTCAATATATGTTACCCAATCCCTCCCACACCAACCCCCAAGGAGACCACCATCGGCATCACCGAATTCCCAACGAAGCAGTGTTAGGTTATCCAGCCAAGTATGATATTAATAAATGGATACCTGTTGTGGAGGGTGATTTTTCGGTATGAGGGGGGGTCTATCTAAATACGAACTAGCTGAGAAGCCTAGATCCTAGAAAACGCCATTCTGTGGAGGGTGAAAACCCGTTATTCATGGCATCCCTCAAATACCTACTAAATCGTCCGTTTTTCCCAGAAAGCATAAAGGGGAGTGCAAGTGTGCACTACACCCGCTCTCAATGGGCTCCACGCGGACTTATGCCCTAAGGGCAGAAATTGACTAGAGTCGCCACCTAGTTTGACCTAAGGAACTAGGAAGGGAGGGAAGGGGGTTCTAAGAACCGTTGGTTGACTCTGATGATTGTTGCCTATGGATAGGACTTATCTGATCATACTAGAGATTCTGTGTGGGTTCGCACTGGGTTACACCCCTTAGAAGTGGCAACGACCACGACTTCGGATTGGTGCCCGAGGAAACCTCGGTCTCCAATTGTCGGGATTGCATTCTTTCAAAACCTTATTAGAGAGATTCAGTTAAAGCCAAAGGATAAGATCGAATGAGGGGTGAGGATGGCTTCGGAGAGTTGAAGAATAGGCTGGTCTTGGAGTTGGTCTGGTTGAAGTGTTTGAGAGGTTTTAATTGTTCTGAAAGATCTGAGGTTGTTTCGGGCCTTCAAAGAACTAAGAGGATGATGGGAGTTTTGCGGAGTAAAAGGGCATTTTGGTCATTCTTGGTGGAGTTAAGGGGTATTTGGATCACTTGGCTGATTTGAGAAGTTTGCGAAGTTAGGATTTTGAAATGGTCGGGTTCTTGAGGTGTTCGAGTCTATGAGACGCTCGGGTCTGTGAGACTTTAGAAGTTTGAATGAAGTTGGAATTCGTAAGAGGATTTGAGTTTAAGGTAAGTTGGAGTTTGAATGATTTCAGTTTGGATAATGATCTGAGTGTGTGAAGAAATTGAAGTTTGGGTAAAGATCCTGAGTTTTTCGGATTTGAGATTCTGAAAGGGTTGATGTTTTGGGATATTTTGAATTTAGAGTCTGGTGGACTGAATTGTTTGGAGGAATGATTGTCAAAATTGTCTCTCTCAAAGTTTTGAAAATCGAAAAATCATTTTTTGTTGTAAAAGGGCGGATAATCCCGAAGGATTACCCTATGTACCCCCTTGAACACGACATTTAATTAATGGTAAGTGCCAAGGCTCGAAAGATGGGGCAATAAATTTATGTCGAAAAATAGGATTCAAAGAGAAACACCATGAATGAGATGTTCTCTTCGAACCCTAATAACGTCTCTAACTCCCGGGTTTTAAAACGTTAAAACTGAAAACATTGAAATTGAGTGGAAGGGAGTTAGACGATTCTAAAATCCCGGCTGCAACTAGGAAGGCCGTTACCTCCCAAGCACCCCGCCTTGTAAAAATCTAGGCTGCAATTAGGGGAGGTTTGTCACCCTAATGCCCCGCCTAAAGAGATCCACGCGACAAGGGAGGTTATGACCCAGCGCCCCGCCTCGGATTTTTATTTGGAAGAGAGACAAGTGATGTCTAACAAGGAAGAAAACGTTCTTTGAAGGTGTTAGACATTAATGTTCCCCGAAAACAATTTATTTTTTTGAGCTTAAAAAAAAACTGAGTTGGAAAGGGTTTGAAGTTGTTCGGAATTCTCGATGAAGAAACACTGATTTTTGAGAAATGTTTTAGGAGAAAACTTTCTGTATATGTGAGAAGAACCTTCTGCATTTGAGAAGAGTTTTCTGTGATGTGAGAAGAGTTTTTCCTTTTTAAAAATTCTACAAAATGGTTTCTTGTGAAAACTTAATGAAGTTTGAATAAAAGAATGGTTTGAAAAATTCTTTTTTTTGGGTTTTTGAATGACATTTACAAACTGAGTGTGGACTGGATGAAATGAGCATGGGTTTGAATTGAACTAGGTTGAGTGAATTGGGTTTGATTTGATTTTGGTTTGACTTTTGTGGGTTTGGGCTGATTTAGGGACTTGGGCTGGATTGAGTTTGGGCCTGAATTGGGCTTGTAGGAAAAGTTGACTGATTTTCTTTTTGAAGTGGGCTGATTGTGTTTTGGACCAGACATGGTCTTGGCCGAAGTTGGTTATGGGCCAGGTTGAAGCTCTTGGGCCTTTTGATTTGGACTGGAATGTGATTTGGATTGATCCTTGTGTGGGCTTTTGGGCCTTTTGATGTGGGTTGATTTGTGGACTTGGGCCTATTTTAGGCCTTGGGTTTTATGGGTTCGGGCTTTGGGCTTTGTGGGCTTGGGCCGCAAGTCTGGGTTTGGTGGGCCTTGTTGAATTTCAGCTTTTGGGCCTTGAGGTTCGTGGACTTTTGAAAACATGGGCCAGATTGGCTCCTTGGAAGTGGGCCAGCAATGATTTGATTATATTAAAATCAATCGAGGAATTTAGGATTTGAATTCAGAGAGAGACAATTCTGATTTTTTATGAAATGACTTCTTCTTTTGATTTGAAAGGAGGATCAAGGAAGGGACTTTTAGGACAGAAGGAAATAATAAGGTTTATTCACCAATTAATCTTGATTATTGGGTGTGTTGAGGGTAAAGGAGGATCCCACCCACATAAAACGAATGAGAGACCCGTTAGGCATGGGGTGGTTTCACATCCTAAACCCTCCTAAATTAGCCTTAAGGGCTTATTTTTAGAGTTTTTTTTGTTCTTATAAATATATAGGAGTGGTTTGAGTGTTTTCTGAAGTTATAGGAGACTGTTGCCCCACTAAACGAATGAGAGACCCGTTAGGTGTGGGGGACAATGCATCCTAAACTTTTCTGTCAGCTTAAAAGAAAAAAGGGGCCTAGGGGAAATAACTAGGGTTTAGGAGTTAAAACTGAAAAAAAAAAAAGATGAATAACGATGAAATGAATGTAAGAAGTACATACATTTTGAAGAAATAAATAATCGGGCGAACCAAAATCTGACAGAAAACAAAAATTAAGCCCTAAGAATCATTTTTTGTTTGTTTTTCTTTTTTAATGATATTCAGATTACAATAAAACCCCCCAGATGAACATTATACTAATCCCATCTTGACAGCAGAAGCATTCCCACTGAACACGTAATTAGGCCAATCTTGGCGAGCAACATGTCGACGGCCACAGAGCAACAGATTGGGTTCTCACCAACAAATTTCTAATTATGCAAATTATCCGTTATTTAGTTATGCAGGGTAAAATCAAATGCTCCAGATTCAAACTGTTAAACAGACTGCCAAACTGATTCTAGAACAACAAGAGGACTTGACCAAACCAATCTTTTATCCTGACAGCTGCGTGATTGAAAAGTATATACCAACAGATTTGATCTAAACCACTTTTCTCCTTGTAAATGAGTTAAACCGCACCCGTCTTTGAATTTGGAAAGCCAAAGTACCCTTAATTGCTCTGAAACATACCATATTTACAGAAACTGATTATTACTGAGAACAACTAGACTGCATTCTTCCATCTTACCTTACTAATCTCCTTACCAAGGGGCGCCTAAATCATTGTTTCTCTAATCAGGTATTTAAACTAGACAGGATGAAAAGACGACCCGGTATATATATTAGAAGGCTAAATCAGAAACATGCTCCATCTCGTTCACAGAACACAACAATAAATTGATTAATCAGACAATCATAATGTTCATATCTTCTGTGGTACAGCAAAGAAGCCAACATACATGCATCTGCACCAGATTGACATAGACGACTCGTATGCAGTTAAGTAAAATAGCAAAGTGACTAATCACGAATTCACACGCACTCGTTCTGCATACAAATACAAAATTCGCAACAATTATTCTAGAGTTATTTTGGTAAGGATGAAATACCGGGAGGCAGGCCGAAAGTGAAGCATTTCCTACATAAGAAAACGAGCTAGAACAAAACAACAAAACAAAAACGAAGAGCAGATGTCAACCCAGATTATAATCGTATGGACAAAATACAAGGGTAAGAATAGGAGTGTCTCCTGCGGTTACATCAAGGAATACCACAACATAGTCTAACCAGATTTAGTCGTTAGGATAACCGAATGATTAGAGACAACTATAAGAATGGAAACCGCAAAATACCAACACTTCTGCGTCTGCTACCTGTGAAAACAGATTCATATAACCCATACATCGGTAAAGCTTTACCAGAATAGATTCGTTCTTTTCCAGATCAGGCTCAATAGCGGTGAGTACAATACTCAAATAAACACACGCGGAATATAAAGAGACAGGGCATTTCACCAGATGAGAATGACAAATAAACACACGAACTACAACCTGATGTCGAGTCGATTGCTGACGGGATTTGATGAGGCTGTGAGTTTATTCAGGCCCGAGTACTTCCCTTTCGAGCTCTCTAGCCATGAGTTGAACAAATGGGACGAACAAACAGGACTTTCAGGTAGAAGTCAGAATCTGAGAGCAAAGTTAATGATCGATTCAAATGAATCCTTGTTCGATTGGAAGCAAAACTGAAAAGGATGGGGCGAATGGATGTGGCTGTGGTTTGGGTTATTGGGGACGAGAGAGAGAGGGAGTTCGATCGAGAGGGAATGGGCAGAATCGAGAGATTGAAATCCAGTCTTCGAAGAGACAGGATCGTTTTTTTTTCTTTTGGGTTCGAATGTTTGGAGATAGTGAGGGACTGATGAGGAAGCCGTTGATGGTGGTAAACGGCAACTTCCGAGAGCAGACCAAGAGACGAGGAAGAAGAAGGGGTTCTCCTCTCGGGATTTCAAACTGACGAAAGGAATGTTTCCAAAGCCCAAATAATGTGTCTGTTGCTGGTAACTTTCCGGTAGGAGAGACATCAACGGTGGTCTCTGGTGGGAGTCAGTTTCGAATGTAGATGGAGCGTTGCTTTGAAATGAAGACGAAGGTGGAGGAAGATAGTTTCAGCGGGCAAGAACGAAAACGAGGCCTTCTCCCGAAGAAAACAAGGGGTCCAAGATTTAAGAACCAGAGCCATCGACTTGGGAAGAACGACCGAAGAATCAGTAATCGATTCTTTCGAAACCGTGCCCATACTGTGGGCTGATCGAGAGTGAAGCTTGAGATGGTCAGCTTTGAAAATGGCGAAATGTTGGGGAGGGTGAACTTCAGGCGTGGGTGTAGCTTGGGGAAGAATGACCGAGGAATACTCGTGGCGTCCATACTGTAATGTTTTGGTCCACACTTTCAAGAACATGCCCCATACTTGTAGAGCATGTCGTCGGCCCATTCAAGAAGAAAAGAAATGCTCATACTGAGGGTTAATGAAGACGTAGTGGACCGACACAAGCAAGAAAATTAAATTAAAAAAAGTCCAGCCCATACACAGGTAGATAAAACTGGTTTTGCTATCACTGGGATTCGAACTCAGTAATTCCCCCACACCCTCTATGTGCACTTAGCCGATTGAGCTGTAGCAAATTTCAGTTCTTAACCGTATATAGTAAAAGAAAAGTCGTATTGCAAGCTAAACGGGAAATAAATAAAAAGACGCTTTAGCTAGAAATCGAACCCAGAACCGTTGGGTTACATGGAGAGTATGCTAACCGGCTATGCTGAGTCGGAAATCAATATCTTCATGGGAGAAAATAATACTAGAGTTTTTAGCCCGGACTGGGATGACTATTCTAAAAATGCTACGAGTTTAAAAGAAAGTATACATGGAAAAAAAGAAGACTAATCTAATGGCATGAAATTATGGAATGTAAATAATAAGATAAGTAAATAAAACAAGATGAATGGGTTTAAAAATGGATTATTGTTTGAAAATTCATTTTTTGGAAAATCGTGTTTTTATGAAATGCTTTGAAAAAAAGTTATAAAATGACGGTTTCGTTATGGCACGCACGCTAATATGTTTTGAAAAATAAAGGCGACGACCCCTCTTATTATTTCGAAATTTGCTTTATGGGGTGAGAATTTTTGGTGTCTACAGATGGCTCCCCTTGATTCAATTTTGCAAGCCCTTGCAGAATTGGATCAAGGTTGACGGGGCGCCAAAAATTCTCACTGCGGTTTATGATGTGTTCTTATAGGTGCGGGTGCACGAGGACTTATGACGAGCCTCAACTAGACCTCTTGACATCTAGCTATAGGACTTATGACGAGCCTATAATGCAATTGAAAGTACGAGGACTTATGACGAGCCTCAACTAGACCTCTTGATATATAGTCATAGGACTTATGACGAGCCTATGATACTAACAATTAGATTGGTTGGGGTGCACAAGGACTTATGACAAGCCTCAACTAGACCTCTTGACATCTAGCTATAGGACTTAAGACGAGCCTATAATGCGATTGAAAGTACGAGGACTTATGACGAACCTCAACTAGACCGCTTGACATCTAGCTATAGGACTTATGACGAGCCTATAATACTTTAATGGGGTACCGTACTAGTAGCGTAATAGCTGCCTAGCGGGTGGATGTGAAACGATCTTGCGCTAGTTGCGTAATAGCTGCCTAGCGAAGGAAAAACGGCGGGACCGCACTAGTAGCGTAATAGCTGCCTAGTGGGTTATGAAATGAACGATCTCGCACTAGTAGCGTAATAGCTGCCTAGTGGAGGAAAATGTGGGACCGTACTAGTAGCGTAATAGCTGCCTAGCAGGCGATGTGAAACAATCTCGCACTAGTAGCGTAATAGCTTGCCTAGTGGAGGAAAAGTGGTGGGACCGTACTAGGAGCGTAATAGCTGCCTAGCAGGCGGATATGAAACGATCTCGCACTAGTAGCGTAATAGCTTGCCTAGTGGAGGAAAATGTGGGACCGTACTAGTAGCGTAATAGCTGCCTAGCAGGCGGATATGAAACGATCTCGCACTAGTAGCGTAATAGCTTGCCTAGTGGAGGAAAAGTGGTGGGACCGTACTAGTAGCGTAATAGCTGCCTAGCAGGTGGATGTGAAACGATTTCACACTAGTAGCGTAATAGCTTGCCTAGTGGAGGAAAATGTGGGACCGTACTAGTAGCGTAATAGCTGCCTAGCAGGCGGATATGAAACGATCTCGCACTAGTAGCGTAATAGCTTGCCTAGTGGAGGAAAAGTGGTGAGACCGTACTAGTAGCGTAATAGCTGCCTAGCAGGCGGATATGAAACGATCTCGCACTAGTAGCGTAATAGCTTGCCTAGTGGAGGAAAAGTGGTGGGACCGTACTAGTAGCGTAATAGCTGCCTAGCAGGCTGATATGAAACGATCTCGCACTAGTAGCGTAATAGCTTGCCTAGTGGAGGAAAATGTGGGACCGTACTAGTAGCGTAATAGCTGCCTAGCAGGCGGATATGAAACGATCTCGCACTAGTAGCGTAATAGCTGCCTAGTGGAGGAAAATGTGGGACCGTACTAGTAGCGTAATAGCTGCCTAGCAGGTTGTGAGTATTTGATTGTGAACGAACTTTGTGGGTACATGCAAATGATCTGCGATGTAAGATGTTCAAGAATAAATGTATTAATTGAATCAAACTCCCTGTTTGTGGATGTAGATTTCTGTGTGAGCAGACGGCTCCAGAGTTGTTTCAAATTTTGAGATGACTTTGGCATGTGGTGATGGCTCCGGTATGAACTGATGGCTCCAGATTACGTTGATGGCCCCGGTGCGGTCGGGTGGCTCCAGTGTGGTCGGAGGACTCCGACATGATTCATGACCCCATTATGAGCAACGGCTCTGGGGTGGTTGGTGGGTTTCGATTTGAATTGAGATTTTGAGTCGAATGGTGGGTTGATGTGATTGGTGGACTGTGTCGTGTTTGACGTATTTTGATGTGGTAGATAAATTCTTGGTCATGTATGGACGGCTTCGGCCCAGTTATGACTTCAGGGTTCTCTCATGATGGCTCCAGGATAGCTCGGGATGGCTCCGGAAAGGGATACAAGATGGCTCAATTTGGTGATAGCGAGGAAGAAAGGGGCATTTTTCCTTTGAGGTGGTCGCACCCTAGGCGGGCTGTCTACGTACTCAATTCCGTATTGAGATCAGTCCTGACGTAGTTCGAAACTCTGTAGGCAAGGCCCTGGTGACGAAATGGCTTTGATATGGATTTGAGGTGGCTCTTGTATTGTTCTCGGACTGTTGGGATGACCCCTGTGTAGTTCCAAGGATGGTTTCAACGTCAGATGATGGCTCCCATATGACTCTAACTTGGCTTTAGGAGAGGTGCCATTGAGACTCGAGCATGACAGTGGATGGCTCCGGGATGGTCTGTGTATGGCTTTGGATGACTTTAGTTTGATTCGATGTAGCTTGAGGATGGCCCAGGATGGCTCTAAGATGGTTGGATGTAGCTTGATAATGGCCAGGGATGGCTCCAGTTGACATCTTTTGATCAAAAGCTATGCTTCAACAACTGCGACTGAAGCTGACTTTCCGCAAGACTAGATGGAGTTCTTACTAGTCGGATGTTGAAAATGAAGTGGTTATGATGCATGCAGATACTAAACGCTAGAAGAGACAAAATGCATATGCAGGTTTGAAGAGAAGGTACGATTCTATCTCTATTACTATGAGGTTTACGAATATAAGACATCTTCGGTTCGATCTTGAGTGACAGTTGAGCTTGAATGCGTGAATCACTTTTCTCTCATGGAGGGATGCCGGTCAATCTCTCGTGAGTATGGCCGTGTGTGCAAATGGTGTGATGATGCTCTCGACGCTCGGAGCAGTATTTTCCTGAGAATTTCTCTTCGTGGTTATGAACTTTCCATTCCTTACAAATTCCTCACCTACAATGGGGTAGGCTGATTATGATTTGGTAGTTGAATCGAAGAGTCACTCGCACTCTAAAGACCTTATGAGATTAGGTCACACTCATTCGCTCGCGGTCCCCTTTGTTATAAGGTGGGACATGTTGATAACAAGTACGAAACTTATGATTCATGTTTCAGATTCGATATTTTCAGTTAACGCTCATTAACTAACAAGTCAGAGGTCTTTTATTGGGTTATAACGGGGATGAGGGGTATGATGTATGTCACATGGGACTGGAGGATTTGTTTGGAAGTTGTGGAGCTTCTGTGCAATAGAGGATATGTTTCACATTCGCCATGGGTGGAATGATTAGACTGGTTTTGATATCCTTTATTGATTTCTACGGGACATCATTGGTCCTTCAGATTTGGATTTCTCCTTCTTGACTCTTCTGGTGCGCGGTTTGAACCTTCTTCTCATTTTCTCTGTGAAATTGCATTTGGCTCGTCAATTTTTTTAAACATTCTTTGCTTTGTATTTTGGCTTTCAGCTTTGGAGTTGCATTGACTCGCTGATCTTCTTGAACATTTTCGGTGTTCTTTTTTTTTTTTTTGGTGTCTGACTTTGGAGTCGCATTGACTCACTAATTCCTTTGGAAATTTTGTTTGTTGTTCTTGTGAAATATGGTGGGGAGAGACCATGGCTCTGGTTCCTTCGAGATCCTCTATTGCAAGGGTGAGTGAGTATGTGTATGTGAGTTGACATGTTGTGAAGTTCGTAGAAAAAGGTTTATCGTGAAAGGCTCAGCAGGGCTCACTAAGGGATTATGTTGAGGGCAGTTAAAGCTCTTTGGTTTTGTGGAGATTTTTAATCCTAAGTGCCTCGTCATCCTTATTAGTCAATGATTGTTTTCTTACTATTCTCGGATCTTTGCATGAATCACAATTCGTATCTTGCTATCAACATTGATCTCACTTTGAATTATGCCTCTCCATGTGATGAAGGAATGCACATGTCGCTCGTGGTTTTACCTCGATTGGCTCGCTCTATCTGCCTTCATCGCTCGGTGGATTGTCCAACATCCTCATTCAGAATTCAAAAAAAAAATACCGCTCTTCGCATACTACTCACTTGGTTTGTGGTGCTGATTTTAATTAGACTCTTGTGTTCATTGATGGTTCAAGAGTTAAGTGGTTCACGCAGTATGTTCAATCAAGCTCTCACGATTTTCCCAAAGATGTCATTTCGATATGGGAGTATGCAAATGTGATTATCTACCATGCGATGTATTGTGGTAATATGGAATTACTACATATAGGGTGCATGAAATGCTGAAAATGGTGAATGGGAATGGTTGATTTCAAGTTTTGACTGAATGTTTGTTTTTTTGTGTTTTTTTTTTGATGCAATGCATGCGTGGTAAGGCTACACCTAGTCTCGCTTGAGTCGGTTCCAGTTGATGGTCCATGAAATTCATCCCGTCAGTGTCGGTCCTGGATATGGTCTAACAGTTGGGGTTGTTGTCTAAGAAGTAACTCTCGAGCGAGGTCGGGTTGGTGATTGGCTCCTGGATTTTTTGAATTTTTAGGGAGTGACAACTCCCGCATGGTGGCCCAACGATATGACGGAGACTGTATTTTTTGTTTGGGATTTTTGGATGTATGATTTTTTTGGATTTTGGGGAGTGACAACTCCCGCTTGCCCCACGATATGATACACTTTGAGATTGGGAAAGGTTTGAGCTTGGTCTTCTTTTTTATCCCTCTGAGATCGGGCTCTGGTGGTCGAGATATTGGGATGAAAGCTGGTGTGTGGCAAGTGAAGATAAAACATGTGAGTGCGTGATGCTCATGAGTGTGGACGAGATTCATGTATGCCTGATGATTTTGGACTGATTGTAAGTGTGTGTGACCTTTTTGTCATGAATGCAATGCATGTTTGTTTTTGTTTTACGCTCGGTTGCATTTGTTGGCGTTGTTTATTTAGGGGATGCCTCCTGTAGATCGTGAAGTTTCACCCCATAAAGCAAGGTTGATGAATGGTGCATAGATGTGAGGGGTCGTCCCTTATTCGTTCTTTTTCATTATACGTGCATGCCAAAAGAAACCAAGTTTTACAAACAATTTCGAAAGCGCGTGTTTTCAAAGTGGTGGTTTTTCTCAATATGAGTTTTGACACTCGGTCATTCGCAAATAAAATAGGGAGTGAGGAACCCTATACACATTGATCTAAACAACTTTAGAGGGAGTGTATAAACCTATACACGTAATCTATTCAGAAATGGACAATGGAGAAAAGAATGCTAGGGGGAAACCTATACATCAATTCTAGAAGTCATTAAATGGGGGAGTTTGAGCTTAAAAACTTCTCCCGAATTCTTTTGCTTCGTCTTCGAGCTTCTGACTGACTGCTCAATCGTCTTCGGGCTTCTGATTGGCCGTTCGCCCGTCTTCGGGCGTTTGACACGTTGCTCGTTCGAGTTCAGGTTGTTGCAGCGAAGCAGTATTGTGATCAAACAAAACTGGTTGGTGTTATTCTGATTTTTACCAGTTTGAACTTGAACCGGTGTTGCTGATCTTTGTGTCGCTTGACTTGTATTGGTACACCTCTGATTGGTGTTGGTCTTCATGTCGCTTGGCTAGCTCCACAGGTTGGTGCGCCTCTGATTTCCGGCTCGATCCGCGTAGTTGATCTTCATGCTGCCTCGTTCTCTCCGTCGTGGGAAATGAGGGATATTTTTGAGAAAGGAAAAGGTGAATGATTGAGCACAAAATCATTGTGAAAATCCACCACTTTTGTGAAAACACGAAATGACTAGTACACTCCACAATAATGACCGCCACTCTTGAAGGTGGGTTGAACTTCAAAAAATAGCGGGTCACAACGTGGGGACTAAATCATTTATTTTGAAATACGTTTGTGAAATTCAATTTTGAAAACTGTTTTCGAAAACTATCTTGAAAATCATGTTGGTGAAGAATGTTGTTTGAAATTCATTTGTAGAAAGTAGGTTTTTCGAAATAATCGTTTTGGAAATAACAAGGTTTTAAAAGATGAAGTGACGGGTTTTAAAATCCCAAATGTTTGGGAGCAAAACTAAGGTGAGACTCTAAATCAAACGAGCTTGTAAAACCTCTTTAAAAGATATGTGAAAGAGAATTCCGAACGTTTTAAAACAGACTGGTTTGAAAAAGTGGTTTGCACACATGTATAGCATAAAGTAAATCGTGGCTATGTTTGATGTGGAGCTGCAAGTGTTAATGTTGGGATAATCACTTTCCAGGTCAATTATGATTCTGTCTCACCGGGGGAACCGTCGTCCCTTCACTATCATCTCTCGGGGTTTTTTCTCTGCTATGCCTTGTGGAGCATGTCATCAAGAAAGTCCGGAGTGCTTAAGTTCGAAAGGTCAGGATACCCGAAGTGATAAGGAAACATACGCAACGTCCAGTGATGATCCGACAACACCCCACTTTTCGGGAAACTCGGGGAAGTACTGCATGGGAACGGGTCTCTCGTCATCTGCATGGTCAGATGTGTCTAAAGTCCAAATTATTCACTGACTACGTTGTGCCATGTATGGGTATCCGGTAAATACTGGATCCTCTATGGACGTGTAGCGTGACATCGGGCTTTAGAGACACCCGTGGTGCAGAGGACATTTGGAGAACTGAGCCCATGCAATCTTCAGGGTAAGGCAGAGAGGCGGTCAGACAGGCGACATACAAGGGGGTGACTTCCATAAACCCGTCTTAGACACCGGACCAGGTAGCTGGACACAGAAGGCTAAGAGTTCACTATATGCTGGCTTAGACTCGGATAATGGAGGATATTTTTGGATCATGAGCTCAAAGCGTTGGTCGGAGACCGTACCGCCTCGTGGGTTTGTTCACTGAGAGAGTGACCCTAGCTCATGGGGAATCAACCGTGGACCGGTTGGGATCCCGTGACATCGTGGGTAAAACGGGTGACACAGAGGAATGCATGTCCTAAGCTACCCACCCCATGCACCCCACAATCGCAATATAAATATGAAAGCAGTAAATAAACCAAATGAAGTCAGCACCAATCTATGTACTAAGTGTTTTATCTTGTGATTATTGATTCCAAATTGGTTGTTATTAACCTGAAGGGAAGTTAGCTTCATTCACACCTAAGTGTCTCTTTCTAATCGTGAGCTAATTATTAACCCAATTGTTGCAATGTTTGTTAAGGATCTAGTAAATCCTATCTGTCCTCATCAGATACACACTCAAAGTCTGGAATAGAATAATCCTAAAGGCTCAGAATAAAACTTTTGAAGGTTTTGAAAGAAGTGGGAAAGTCCCGACAATTTTGAATGGAGTTCAGTCTTCCTTGAGTTTGAGAAAAACTTACTCAAGTTCTCCCCAGCAGAGTCGTCATTCTGTGGAGGGTGATTTTTGGTATGAGGGGGGGTCTATCTAAATACGAACTAGCTGAGAAGCCTAGATCCTAGAAAACGCCATTCTGTGGAGGGTGAAAACCCGTTATTCATGGCATCCCTCAAATACCTACTAAATCGTCCGTCTTTCCCAGAAAGCATAAAGGGGAGTGCAAGTGTGCACTACACCCGCTCTCAATGGGCTCCACGCGGACTTATGCCCTAAGGGCAGAAATTGACTAGAGTCGCCACCTAGTTTGACCTAAGGAACTAGGAAGGGAGGGAAGGAGGGTTCTAAGAACCGTTGGTTGACTCTGATGATTTGTTGCCTATGGATAGGACTTATCTGATCATACTAGAGATTCTGTGTGGGTTCGCACTGGGTTACACCCCTTAGAAGTGGCAACGACCACGACTTCGGATTGGTGCCCGAGGACACCTCGGTCTCCAATTGTCGGGATTGCATTCTTTCAAAACCTTATTAGAGAGATTCAGTTAAAGCCAAAGGATAAGATCGAATGAGGGGTGAGGATGGCTTCGGAGAGTTGAAGAATAGGCTGGTCTTGGAGTTGGTCGGGTTGAAGTGTTTGAGAGGTTTTAATTGTTCTGAAAGATCTGAGGTTGTTTCGGGCCTTCAAGGAACTAAGAGGACGATGGGAGTTTTGCGGAGTAAAAGGGCATTTTGGTCATTCTTGGTGGAGTTAAGGGGTATTTGGATCACTTGGCTGATTTGAGAAGTTTGCGAAGTTAGGATTTTGAAATGGTCGGGTTCTTGAGGTGTTCGAGTCTATGAGACGCTCGGGTCTGTGAGACTTTAGAAGTTTGAATGAAGTTGGAATTTGTAAGAGGATTTGAGTTTAAGGTAAGTTGGAGTTTGAATGATTTCAGTTTGGATAATGATCTGAGTGTGTGAGGAAATTGAAGTTTGGGTAAAGATCCTGAGTTTTTCGGATTTGAGATTCTGAAAGGGTTGATGTTTTGGGATATTTTGAATTTAGAGTCTGGTGGACTGAATTGTTTGGAGGAATGATTGTCAAAATTGTCTCTCTTAAAGTTTTGAAAATCGAAAAATCTTTTTTTGTTGTAAAAGGGCGGATAATCCCGAAGGATTACCCTATGTACCCCCTCGAACACGACATTTAATTAATGGTAAGTGCCAAGGCTCGAAAGATGGGGCAATAAATTTATGTCGAAAAATAGGATTCAAAGAGAAACACCATGAATGAGATGTTCTCGGTCGAACCCTAATAACGTCTCTAACTCCCGGGTTTTAAAACGTTAAAACTGAAAACATTGAAATTGAGTGGAAGGGAGTTAGACGATTCTAAAATCCCGGCTGCAACTAGGAAGGCCGTTACCTCCCAAGCACCCCGCCTTATAAAAATCTAGGCTGCAATTAGGGGAGGTTTGTCACCCTAATGCCCCGCCTAAAGAGATCCAGACTGCGACAAGGGAGGTTATGACCCCAGCGCCCCGCCTCGGATTTTTATTTGGAAGAGAGACAAGTGATATCTAACAAGGAAGAAAACGTTCTTTGAAGGTGTTAGACATTACATGTTCCCCGAAAACAATTTATTTTTGAGCTTAAAAAAAAAACTGAGTTGGAAAGGGTTTGAAGTTGTTCGGAATTCTCGATGAAGAAACACTGATTTTTGAGAAATGTTTTAGGAGAAACTTCTGTATATGTGAGAAGAACCTTGCATTTGAGAAGAGTTTTCTGTGATGTGAGAAGAGTTTTTTCCTTTTTAAAAATTCTACAAAATGGTTTCTTGAAAACTTAATGAAGTTTGAATAAAAGAATGGTTTGAAAAATTCTTTTTTTTGGGTTTTTGAATGACATTTACAAACTGAGTGTGGACTGGATGAAATAAGCATGGTTTGAATTGAACTAGGTTGAGTGAATTGGGTTTGATTTGATTTTGGTTTGACTTTTGTGGGTTTGGGCTGATTTAGGGACTTGGGCTGGATTGAGTTTGGGCCTGAATTGGGCTTGTAGGAAAGTTGACTGATTTTCTTTTTGAAGTGGGCTGATTGTGTTTTGGACCAGACATGGTCTTGGCCGAAGTTGGTTATGGGCCAGGTTGAAGCTCTTGGGCCTTTTGATTTGGACTGGAATGTGATTTGGATTGATCCTTGTGTGGGCTTTTGGGCCTTTTGATGTGGGTTGATTTGTGGACTTGGGCCTTTTAGGCCTTGGGTTTTATGGGTTCGGGCTTTGGGCTTTGTGGGCTTCGGCCGCAAGTCTGGGTTTGGTGGGCCTTGTTGAATTTCAGCTTTTGGGCCTTAAGGTTCGTGGACTTTTGAAAACATGGGCCGGATTGGCTCCTTGGAAGTGGGCCCTCAATGATTTTATTATGTTGAAATCAACCGAGAAATTTGGGATTTGAATTCAGAGAGAGACAATTCTGATTTTTTATGAAATGACTTCTTCTTTTGATTTGAAAGGAGGATCAAGGAAGGGACTTTTAGGACGGAAGGAAATAATAAGGTTTATTCACCAATTAATCTTGATTATTGGGTGTGTTGAGGGTAAAGGAGGATCCCACCCACATAAAACGAATGAGAGACCCGTTAGGCATGGGGTGGTTTCACATCCTAAACCCTCCTAAATTAGCCTTAAGGGCTTATTTTTAGAGTTTTTTTTGTTCTTATAAATATATAGGAGTGGTTTGAGTGTTTTCTGAAGTTATAGGAGACTGTTGCCCCACTAAACGAATGAGAGACCCGTTAGGTGTGGGGGACAATGCATCCTAAACTTTTCTGTCAGCTTAAAAGAAAAAAGGGGCCTAGGGGAAATAACTAGGGTTTAGGAGTTAAAACTGAAAAAAAAAAGATGAATAACGATGAAATGAATGTAAGAAGTACATACATTTTGAAGAAATAATAATCGGGCGAACCAAAATCTGACAGAAAACAAAATTAAGCCCTAAGAATCTTTTGTTTGTTTTCTTTTTTAATGATATTCAGATTACAATAAAACCCCCCAGATGAACATTATACTAATCCCATCTTGACAGGCAGAAGCATTCCCACTGAACACGTAATTAGGCCAATCTTGGCGAGCACATGTCGACGGCCACAGAGCAACGATTGGGTTCTCACCAACAAATTTCTAATTATGCAAATTATCCGTTATTTAGTTATGCAGGGTAAAATCAAATGCTCCAGATTCAAACTGTTAAACAGACTGCCAAACTGATTCTAGAACAACAAGAGGACTGACAAACCAAT